>JAIGNY010001970.1:0-265000 GCA_020152595.1 Chiridota heheva
CATTAAGCATGTTGTTGAATAGGCTGCTCTTTAATTTAAGCTTTCAAAGCTGCTTTATCATTAAAATACCTTTGTTGTTGTTTTACTGTTTTTAACTTGATTGTTTGCTTACTTTTATTTTGTATCTTTGAAAACTATTCTCCAATGAATTTTTAATTTGAACACTATTTGAGAATGCTTTGGAGGATTAACTGCAGAATACCCCACTGTTCCGGACGTAGGCCTATGCCTGGAAAATGAAGAGGCTACACAGTCTGTCATTAATATACTGAAGGTTTTGGTAAAATTGTTTTTTAAGTTTTTTTCTTCTAAGTATGTATTTTTTGGTTTTGAATATGGCGTAATGTGCATGCTCCGGGCTAGTACGAAGGCCTATTTGTTCTTGTGGGTCTTCTGTGGAATGGGCTACGAGCTACATAGTTGGGTATCCTTTTGGATAAAGCTACGGGCTATGTGGTGGAGGTTTCAGTTGAAGTCGGAAGACTTGGAATGTTTACTTTTGGGCATGGGCTGCAAGGTCCCTTTAATCTCTGACTTAATTTAAGAATGACACATATTCATAGACTACAAGCTACATAGTTGGGTGTCCTTTTGTGGTTATGGATATGGGATATATAGTGGTTTAAATTAACCTTTCCAGGTTTCCAAGTAGGCCACGCCCACCATAGCAATGCAGTACCTATGTGGGGCAAACAAACCTCAAATCCGCAATTGTGCATTACCAATACGTTGACATTAAGATGTTTCAAATATGATAAATAAAATTCAGTTTTCTAGCAGGTCTGGGTAACAGCAATCAGATTTACAAAGCCCGCAGCTGGCGCATAAGTACAATTTTTGTTCACTATTTTGCCGTCACTCAGTCTGCGTGTACAGAAATTTGTTTTGTACATTAAGTTGCATTGACTACATGAGCGCGTGTTGTTCGCAAGCTGTACTGTACCAGTACTACACAAGATGTTTGCCCCCACTTAGTTACGCAGATTTTGTTGCTAGGCAAATTTGAGCGGTGATTGGTTAAAACAAGCTGTCAATCTTTAAAGCCAGAAAGGTTAATTGAAGTTGGAAAACTTGGGAAATGTTTTGGGCACTGGCTACGGGCTGCGAGGTCATCAGTGTGTAGCCCTGCTACAGAGTAGCATTTAAAAATTGTATTAAAAAAAAAAAAAAAAAAGTAAAATTGTAAAAACTGTATTCTGCAGTTGTGCCGATTTGGTTTTTTAAAGATTTTTTAATTTTAAGTTGTGTTTTTGACAACTTTTGTTGCACACCTGCCTGGCACAAATGGAAGGTTTTATTGTTTGTCCTATACTCCCGTTATAGCAGCTTTAAACAAACAAAACTTACCTGAAAAGCTGAGCTGGTTAACGGCACCGAGTCCTGAAAGAGGTAAAGGCATACAGACATTGTGAAATGTGAATAGCCATTTGAACTTTCATGAACAACAACAAGTACATCATCAAAAACAACAAAACCAACCGTGTCACTTGTGTGACTCACCCCTATACCTCCGGACAAGGTGAGTCATTGCTAGAGCTGTGAACGTTTAGGGATTTTAGTAAAGGTATACACGCCAAAAAATGCGAGCGTGTATTGTTTATACGCGTTTAGTACTGTAATTTTCAGAAGTACACCAAAATTGCTCTAATTTACGATGATAAGTAAAAAAATCGCGCAACCAGTATAGCAAAAGTATTGACTCCATTGCTCGAGTAGACGCTGGAATTTTGCTTTCCAAATGTTTATTACTACAGCATAAATCATCATTTTTATGGAAAATGTACATGGAAATTAAGTTTAGAAAGAACAGAAAACTATGTTTGTGAAACATGCAGAATTTCAGCTGTGTTAAAACTTTTTTTGTTTGTTTCTTTTGCAGTATTTTTTCTTTCTTGCAAAATTGATTTAATCATCAGGTAACATTTACATGTAAATGCACTGATTGTCACTCCTGTAATACGGGACTTGATTGAGTAGGATTAAAGCTTTACGTATAGTAAAGTTAGTTAGTTCACTAGTTCACTGTTTACTGTTGCAAATTCGGTGTGCATTTCACAAGTTACTCGGATTTTGGCGAAATCAAAGTGCAAAATATCCCCATTCATAGGTGATTACTGCGCATTTGTGATTCTCGCATTTAAAAAGGATGCTGATCGGGTTTACAGTTTGTAAAAGTCATTGATTGGAATTTTGTCAGTTGAATGTGTGTATGTGTGATTTGATTGATATTGATTTTCAATAGCAAGACTTGACTATGAAAAACAATCACTCGCAATTCGATGATTAGTAAACGTTTAGTGCATTTGCGAACGTTTAGCATGTACACACTAAACAGTCACAGCTCTAGTCATTGCACCTTGGTAAGTCACCAAAACAAGCACTGTACATTGATGCACCCCACAGTCATTTCAGGTGATTGACAATTCATTTGAAATGACTCTCCACAATGACTCATTTAGAGCCTGTTAATGGAATATTTTCATGTTTTTTGTAAAATTTAATTTGAAAGAGCATACTTTTAGAGCCAATGTGGTACAAAAATCAGGTTGATATCAAACTCAGTTCGGGAGATATGGATTTTTAAAAATTTCCCGATTGGATTTAAAAAGTTTTTGTACAGTGCGATGAATTCATGTTTGATGATGTCATAGAGACAATTCCATTACAAATGTTTATGTATTTCTTTGAATGTTAATTGGTTGTTTCTAAATGATTAGAAACAATTTTGCAAAAGTTATTGAATTAGGGAATATTTGGCAATGTATATAAATACCTAACTTTCATCAAATTATTTTTCTAGCAGGTTTTATTATTAAAAAAGGATGATAGATTTTAATGAAATACATACACTTTGTGGGAGAATGTGTTGCTATGATGTCATACTGAGCCTTTTCCTATGCATTTATTAGCATTTTTTGTGAATCTTAAAAATGTGAATATCTCCTGATAGGAATAACATATCAACATGATTTTTGTATTCAATTGTTTCTATTTTTTTTAAATCTTTTTCATGAAAGGTTACGAAAAAAACATGGGAATATTCGTTTAACAAAGTGACTTAGGGCTGAAGTAAAGTGACTCACCAGAGTGACTGATAAATTGATACATTGATCCACATGTGAATCACTGTTTCTTATGTCTATGACTCACATTTAACTGACATTGCCAGGGGTTGTAGGGGTGATTCATACAACTGACAAGTGCATAAGAGCCATCCGGACTTAAAACACTATAAAGGGAAAAACAAAATGGAAAAGACTTAGGAAAATTACTACCTCCTCCATCACCCTCAGGTACATATAAATGTACCAAATTGTTCCCTGTTTTGGAAATGCTAATGTGCAACCTCATCATCATGTGTGTGTATCCCCAGGATACCTCTGGATCTTTTTATGGATGATAGCTTATTTGAGCCAATATATCCACACCTGTTGTTGCTTATAGTTCCGGTGTTCAGCAGGAACCAAGAAAATTCTGCTTAATGGTCATACAGTACATGTAATTCATATGTTCAGTGTCTATCCAGATTTATTGTACTGATGTATTAACACGATGTGACCAGTCTCCCTCATCATTGTGTGGAATGGATACTGATTTGATATCCTACCAAGACAGGAACATTATGAACATTGGCAAAGCAAAATGAAATAAAGTATTCGTGTAAAAAGTAATTAAACAAGCTGTTATTTGGATAAATATGTTAAAATAACCCTGTGGAGTTGTTTCCATTAGATCAGAAAGTAGTGAGAGATTCTATAGTACAATACAGAAGTTTGTATGACTTTTCAAACAGTTTTAAGTTTGAAATACTTTCCAAAACCTAGTCTTCTTTATTATCAAAGTTATCATAAGTTCTGCAAGGTTCAGATGCTCAACAATTGAATTGAATGGTATTTGGTAGCACAGAACTAATTTTTTCCCCACTGAAGCCTATGATGAAAGAGTCAAGTTTGGGGTCCTTTTTGTACCAGAATGTTAATGATTTGGGATCTTTTCTGATGTTTTCCACAAAGTTCCATCTAATATATCTCGGATGAGGGTACTTTCAATAGGGGGTCACCAGAGGTTTTGGGCCTTTTTTTGTTTTTTTGCTGCAGTGAAGAGGTGTTATAGACCCTCACCAAATCACTCAAGTTTGGGTATGGGTCCATGGCAAAATAGTTCCCCATGAAACTTTCACTAAAACAATTCTCATCAAGTTTGGATATGCATTGTCAAGACCTGTCCTTTATCTACCATTCCTGAAATTTTTAACTTCTCAGCTTCTTGTCCCATAACATAGGACCTTTCGAAAATGTTTTTATTAGCCTTTTCTCTGAGGGCTCTCATTTTTGGATGGCAGAGTGATACTTTATTAGTTCCGTGCTACCATTTGTCCACAAGGTGTGAAAACTAAGGCCTTTAAAAAAAAAAAATCTTTGTTTACAATAGACATCAGGAACAACACTTTCAGCTAAAGAGCTCAATTTTAAAATGGTTATAAATTCATAGTTGCAGGAACATGTATGTTCTTCAATGTCTTTTGAGCTACCTTGAATTATTTTTTAAATGATATTTATTGTTCTCTTTCATATTTCTTCTTCCTATCTACCTACTGTGGTGTAGCGGTTATCATACCTGTCTACAGACCACGAGGCCCCGGGTTCAATCCTGGGGTGGGTAGACACGCCAGTGCACCACAACTGGTTATCAAAGGCCATGGACATTGACTTGGTTGTCGATGTCATGTCTGTCAACTCTAGAAACGTCTAGAAATAGCATTTGTACTATCATAACCAAATATGCAGGCGACGACCCCGTCATTGTAATTGTGTGTTCAACTCTCTCTCTTTCTTCTTCTTTTTCTTCTTCTTTCAATATACGTTTTAAACATCAACAAGCTGATGATTCTAGAAACGGAACTTGACTGTTCAGACTGGGACAGGAAGTGAATGAACACCGCGTTTGCACGCTTCTCTTCTTGAATAGTGTTCAGAGAAGCAGACGGAGTGACTTTCCTGCCATCGGGCCGCCATTAACCGCCCTCATCCGAGGGACGGTGAGCAGCATCCAACCATTGTTCACTTCTCCCAAAGGCTGGATGAGGAGTAGAGCTGTGAACGTTTAGGGATTTTAGTAAACGTGTACACGCCAAAAAAAGCGAGCATGTATCGTGTACACGAGTTTAGTACCGTAATTTTCGGAAATACACCAAAATTGCTCCAAAACTACAAGGCGAAGTAAAAAAATCACGCAACCAGTATGGCAGAAGTACTGACTGCATTGCCCAAATAGACGCTGAGTTTTGCTTTCCAAATCGTAAAAAGCTTACTTCTACAGTATAAATTATCATTTTTGTGGAAAATATGCATGGAAATTCAGTTTAGAAAGAACAGATAACTTCCTTTCAATGTCATTTAAACTCAACATCGCGTAACTTTTTTGTCCCATTCGCTACGGCTTTCAAAGTTCTGTAAAAATCTTGCATACCGAGGCCTATGATATACCTCGCCGTAAAACATTTCAAAACTACGCCACCACCACCAGGAAGTTCTGAAACATCAGTCCTTTTGAAAAAAATGGCGGCCATCTTTGCGAAGCATGCAGAATTTCAGCTCTCTTAAAACCTTTTTATGTTTATTTATTATGCAATATTTTTTCTTTCTTGCAAAATTTATTTGACTTATCAGGTAATATCTACATGTAAATGTACTGGTTGTCACGATTCAAGTGTTTTTTGGTCGATAAAACGAGCCTTGATTGCGTGGAATTTAAAGCCTCATGGCCTAACGTTAGGCCTATTCTTAATTTCACTGTTTACTGCTGCACGTTCGCGGTGCATTTTACAAGTTAGATTACTCAGATTTCGGCGAAATCAAAGTGCATGATATTCCCATTCATTGGTGATTACTGCGCATTTGTGATTCACACATTTAAAAAAGATTATGCTAATCGGGTTTACAGTTTGTAAAAAGTCATCATTGATTGGAATTTTGTCAGCCGAATGTGTGTGTGATTTGAATCATGAATATTGATTTTCAACAGCAAGACATTAGGATGTATGAAAAACGATTACTCGCAATGAAGTATTTAGTAAACATTTACAAGATTTGCGAGCGTGTAGCGTGTACACGCTAAACGGTCACAGCTCTAATGAGGAGTAGGAGCTGCAGATGACGTACTTCTGCTTTGATGTTCGGCGTATCTGTCTGTATAGCTGTGAAAAATCTTGTTAGTCTAGTGTGAGCCTCAAACCTGGACCCTTCAGCATCTCAGCTGTGAGCTCTACCAACTGAGCTACCTGACTCCTATTTACATTCTTTCACAATAATAATAAATATAATATTATAAATATTATATATAAATATAATAAATAATGAATATAATGGATAACATAACAAATAAAATACATGTTCATTAAATCCATATACTCTCATCATAAATCATTATTCGTAAATCAAAATTAATTGGAAAGAAATTTCCATACTTTTGTATCTACCTTGGAGATTTTTTTTTCTTCTTTTTTTTCTTGATCAAGATGAAACCAGCAGAGGAAGTGTTTGTGTTGATGAAGGAGGAGTACCGAATTTCTCGAAACATCAGAGCATCATGGTTTTTCGGAAATATCAACAAAGCCATCAGTATTAAAGCAGATGGTGATTTGGTAGGTAGAGTAAAATGGTGACACTTGTATAATACCAACCAAGAGTTATGTATGATCATTCAAACTAGACTTCACATATAAAACATCAATCCATTTAGAATGAATGTACAGTACCCTTAATGGCCTGCAAGTGGTGTAGAAAATTGTGTCTGTATGAAAGTTTGAAATAAAAAAAAATTAAAATGTGGGATATTCCATATGAATTCCATATGTTGTCTACCAACTGTAGTGTAGCGGTTATCATACGTGTCTTCAGACCATGAGGCCCTGGGTACAAGCCTGGGTTGGGTAGACACCCCAGTGCACCACAACTGGTTATCAAAGGCCGTGAACATTGACTTGGTTGTCGATGTTATGTATGTTCGTACGTCGTACCTGTGTTCTCGTCCGGGTAGTATTAAGCGTTTCGTGATAGCATTGTCACTAGCATAACCGAATACGCAGGCGACGACCCCGTCATTGTAATTGTGTGTTCACTCGTCATCGTAGAATGAATGTACAGTTTCCCTAATGGCCTGCAAGTGGTGTAGAAAATCGTGTCTGTATGAAAGTTTGAAATAAAAAAAATTAAAATGTAGGATCTTCCATATGAAAAGAAATTGATCGTTCTAAAAAGAATATTCCCGTGAATTTTTATTTTCATATGTGATAGAGGACTATCAAAGAAAAAAATTGGTGTAAAATCATGTTGATATCTTTTTTTATTTTAAAGTAATTGCATTTCCAAGATTTGACCAGTGTGCCCTCACAGTTTACAATGCGATGTAGGCCGATCCAAGACAAATACAACCATTTTGTTCTTAACAATCCTCTATCATATATATATATATATATAAATTCATGGGAATATTCTTTTTAAAGGAATATTCCCATGAATTTTATTTTTTCATATATGATGAAGAAAAATTTTAGAAACAAAGTGGTGAAAAAACTATGTTAATATCTTAGAAGTTACAAAATTTTAAAGTATTTTTGAATTTGGATAAAAGTGACTGATTGGCAACATCTGTGATATCATTACAGACAATTTCAACAAAACCTCTTTTATATATCTTTAAAAATAATTTGGATTTTTTTCTCATTGTAAATGTGATGTACACCAAGAATTTTTTTTTTTTTTTTTAAATTATATATTCCACCCTATCTCTATAATGAACCAAAAATGCTGTTCGATAATGTAAAAAAAAGTGATTAAATTTATAAGAAATGCATGAGAACTGTGCTGGAATTTCATTGATGACATCACCAAGCTGAAGGACATATACTGTACGAGGTGTTTTTAAGAACATTTTACTACTCTTTAAATTGTTACATTTTCTAAATGGAAACAGATATTAACATAGATTTTTCACCACTTTGTTTCTACAAATTTTCTGTATCATGTTTGAAAAAAATGAAAATCCATTGGAATATTCCTTTAAATAAGAATAATCAGGGATATTGGTGTATTCTGGAGGAGACCCATCACCAAAAAGGAGTTTACTGTAGTTTGATTCTGCAACTGCGAGATGTATCAAGGGGTTCTGGCCAATATCTCATCGTGTCATAGTAGTGAAAATACAAGGTATACCATTTGACATTGGAATTATTCAGGTATATGCGCCAACTGCTGAATATGAAACAACAGAAATAGAAAAATTATATGAAGAAGTTGAAAAAGCCAAACAACAACTCAAATCACAGGATATAAAGATTGTGATGGGCGATTTCAATGCGAAAGTTGGAAACTGCAAAGTGGAAGATATTGTCGGACCATTCGGACTAGGAGAAATAAATGACGTGGAAGCAAAATTGGTTGAATGGTGCAGAGAACATGACTTCATAATTGCCAACACTTGGTTCGAAAACCACCCAAGAAGATGTCGGACATGGAAGAGCCCAGGAGACAAGAGTCAGAAATCACACTGATTTCATACTGATTCAAAACGGTTTCGAAATTTGATCAGAACAGCTAAATCAATGCCCGGTGCTGATTGTGACAGTGATCATATTATTCCTGTCAAATGTAAAATCCAAGTAAAACTTAGATCACTTAAGAAACCTAAAAAGGGACCTAAATTACAGATCAACTTGTTAAAAACTGATCCAGACATAAAAGAGCGATTCTCAGTTTCAGTGAAGAACAAATTCTAAGTTCTGGAAAGCCTCACTGAGGCTGATGAAATGTGGCAAAAAATGAAAGATTCAGTTACAAAAGCAATGAGTGAACAGATTCCAAAACAGGCAAAGAAGGATCACAAAAAGTAGATGACCCAAGAAATCCTGGACTTACTGGAAACAAGACGGATAGCAAAGGATGATGATGATAGATGTTATGAAATAAACTAGAGTAGTAAAGAAAAAATGCAATGGAGCCAAAAAAAAAACTGGATCAATCAACAGTGCAAAGAAATTGAGAATACACGTAACATAAACAGTAAATACATGCATGAAAAAGTCAGAGAACTAACAGGAAAACGTACCTGTACACAGACAGGCTGCATTAAATCAAAAGGTGGCACCATCCTCATGGACAAAGAGGACATCCTACACCGATGGTCAGAATACATCAAAGAACTCTTTAATGATAATAGAGGAGAAAAGCCCACCATTAAAAAGAACATGGAGGGCCTTCCAATACTAAAGGAGGAAGTGCAAAGAGCCATCAGTAACATGAAACATGGCAAAGCTTCAGGACCTGACAAAATGCCAATTGAAGTTTTTGTGGCTCTTGATGATGTAGGCAGTGAAACTATAACTAGACTTTTAAATATCATACATGATACAGGAAAGATTCCACCAAATATGAGCAAATCTATCTTCATAACCTTACCCAAGAAACCAGGTGCAACTTAATGCGAACTACACAGGAGCTTAATAGCTTGATGAGCCATATCACCAAGGTCTTGCTTAGTGTTCTAATGTCCAGGATGAGAAATAGTATCCGGCCAGAAATTTCAGAAAAACAATTTGGATTTGTTGTAGACAAAGGCACTAGGAATGCCATATTTACACTATCAATGATCATGGGAAGGTGCATAGTAGTACAGAAAGATTCATATTTATGTTTCATTAATTACTCCAAAGCCTTTGACAAAGTTGAACATAAAGATCTCTTTAAAATACTCAGTAATTTGAACATTGACAGAAAAGACCAAAGAGTTATAAGAAACCTATACTGGGACCAGGAAGCAGCAATAAGATTAAAAGGAGATTACAGTGAATTTAAGGTAATCCGAAGAGGAGTCAGGCAGGGGTGTGTTTTGTCACCAGATCTATTCAACATTTACATTGAAACAATACTTTGTAACATCGACAGTCTTGAGGGGCTGAAAGTTAGAGGCTATGATATGAATAACCTACGCTATGCAGATGACACGGTACTTATAACAGAGTCAGAAGAAAAACTGCAGTCTCTTCTGGATAAAGTTGTAGAGGAAAGTGAAAAGAGAGGGCTGTCTCTAAATGTAAAGAAAACAGAATGTATGGTGGTTTAAAAAAAGCCAAAGCCAAGGAGAAATAATTAAACAAGTACAACACTTTAAGTTCTTAGGCTACACACTAACATCAGATAGTCGGTGCATTATCGAAGTTAGAAAATGCATTGCAATTGCCAAAGACATGTTTACAAAATGAATCCAATTCTGTAAAATAAAAATATTGGAATGGACACGAAAGTCCGTGTCTTGAAGGCATATGTATGGTCTACTCTTCTCTATGGCTGTGAATGCTAGACAATTACCAGTGACATCAAGAAAAGATTAGAAGCTACGGAAATGTGGTTCATTAGGAGAATGTTGAAAATATCTTGGACAGAAAGGAAAACAAATGATGATGTCTTGATAGCTTGAGGCATGGACAGGTCCCTACTCAATGCCATCAGAAGAAGACAGATGGACTTTTCGGGCATGTTTATTGGGAGGGTGGGTTGGAACAGTTTGCAATATGTGGGGAAATTGAGGGCAAAAGAAGCAGAGGAAGGCAGCGAGTTAAATATGTCCAAAGCTTAAACAACTGGGCAACCAACAACAGCCTAAGTAACAATAAGTTTATGCATTTAGCTCTAAACAGAAGTGACTGGAGGGCCATGATCGCCAATGTCTGTTTTAGACTCGGCACCTAGAGAGAGTGAGAATCAGGGATGCTCCTTTGAATTAAAATATGATTCACATCAATTTTAAATAAGTATGTGGCAGCTTGTGAAGCCTATTTATAATCTCATGTTATGACTCAACATTGAAATGCGAAACATTAGAAAAGATAATCCTGCACTAAATAGTGAGTGTTGCCTTTAAACTATGTGTACTACAATAGATACAATATGTGGGCTATGTTAAAACGGCCTGACCTGGTGTGCAATTCAAAATATGAAATTTGCAAATTTTTTGGATAAAGAAATTTGTGGTCTTAACAAGTAAATTAGTTTAGTGTAAGAAAATATCTTCATACTTTAAATACCTGCCTTAGTTTTCTTTACCTTTAAAAAGCCATACTAGAGCCATGAAGGCCCAAGGTGCTTATTCCTAGTTTCATTGGTGTAAGCGGATGAGAACACACGACTCCCCCTGGACAGGACACCATTCCATTGCAACCCCCCTCCTCCCCTCCAGGATTGCTGCTACTCATTTTACAGCTGAATGAACTTGAGCAAGCAAAGTGAAGTGCCTTGCTCAAGGACACAATGCAGCGCTCACAGCAGGAAATGAACCCGGTACCTTTTGCATACGAGCATGACTTCTCAACCACTGAGGCACTGCACCTCCTCTGAAAGGGTATTGTAAAACTGTATTGACAGACCCTTGGCACTGTTATCATCTTTTGAAGCCTTGAATTGATTGTCAAAGGTTTTTTTTTTATGTACTTGGTATAGTTTGTGAATTCCCAATCCCACTCAATACAAATTTACTTCAGTATTCATTATAAATAATTATGGCGAAATTGAACATTTACAACAAAGGTTTTTGATACTATCATGTGCACAAAAAGTGTGTTCAAATATTATAGAGACTCTAGAATAATATGTTCTGACATTTCGACCTTGCGCTTCTTTAACAAAGAAAAAGAAAGTTTGCCTAGAATTAAGATCAGGTCTTGTCATGATACATAAGATGCAACATTACATATATCAGCATAATCTGCTCTGGGTTAACATCTGCAGCTCAACTCCAAAGAAGAGATAGAGGTCTTGTCCGTTATCTCGTTAGCTGATGAAGTGGACAAAGCATCTTCAGATGGCCCGTACCAGCTATTGCCCAGAACCCACGTGAACTTCCTGGCGAGGAGGTACCGAATGGTGTTTATATTGGATTTCAGTCCTTCCATGGCATCTGTGGTGAGTTGTTAAGAGTCATATATTTTGGTGAATTTCTAGATTTTCAACCATTTGTCGTAGGCCAGCTAAGCTGTAGCGTAGCTATAGATCTGGTGCAGGGGTGATTACTAATCTGGCTGGAAATTTCTGCAAAATTAAAAATATTAATCACAGTAGCACCCACTGTATTGAACCTTCAAACATTTGAAAAGGTATGTAAGAACAGCCCAATGAAAAGCAAATTTCACCTTCAGAGTTACAGAGATGATTTGAATGTCGTGCTTTTCGAAAGCAGCATCGTTTGAAAAGTTATGTAAGAACAACCCATTGATAAAGCAAATTTTACCTTCAAAGTTACAAAGATGATTTGAATGTCGGGCTTCCTTAAAAGCAGCATCATTTGAAAAGGTATGTAAGAACAACCTATTGAAAAGTTAATTTGACCGTCAAAGTTAAAAAGATGATTTGAATGTCGTGCTTCCTTGAAAGCAGCATAATTTGAAAAGGTATGTAAGAACAACCCATTGAAAAATTTATTTGACCTTCAAAGTTACAAAGATGATTTGAATGTCGTGCTTCCTTAAGAGCAGCATCATTTGAAAAGTTATGTAAGAACAACCCATTGATAAAGCAAATTTGACCTTCAAAGTTACAAAGATGATTTGAATGTGGTGCTTCCTTAAGAGCAGCATCATTTGAAAAGTTATGTAAGAACAACCCATTGATAAAGCAAATTTCACCTCAAAGTTACAAAGATGATTTAAATGTCGTGCTTCCTTGAAAGCAGCATCATTTGAAAAGGTATGTAAGAACAACCCATTGAAAAGCAAATTTGACCTTCAAAGTTACAAAAAAGATTTGAATGTCGTGCTTCCTTAAAAGCAGCACCATTAGAAAAGGTATGTAAGAACAACCCATTAAAAAGCAAATTTGACCTTCAAAGTTACAAAAAAGATTTGAATGTCGTGCTTCCTTAAAAGCAGCACCATTAGAAAAGGTATGTAAGAACAACCCATTGAACAGCAAATTTGACCTTTAATGTTACAAAGATGATTTGAATGTCGTGCTTCCTTAAAAGCAGCACCATTAGAAAAGGTATGTAAGAACAACCCATTGAACAGCAAATTTGACCTTTAAAGTTACAAAGATGATTTGAATGTCGTGCTTCCTTGAAAGCAGCATCATTTGAAAAGGAATGTAAAAACAACCCATTGATAAAACAAATTTGACCTTCAAAATTACAAAGATGATTTGAATGTCGTGCTTCCTTGAGAACAGCATCATTTGAAAAGGTACGTAAGAACTTCAAAGTTACAAAGATGATTTGAATGTTGTGCTTTCTTGAGAGCAACATTATTTGAAAAGTTATGTAAGAACAACCCATTAAAAAGCAAATTTGACCTTTAAAGTTACAAAGATGATTTGAATGTTGTGCTTCCTTGAAAGCAGCATCCAATCAGATCCTGAACTCTGGGTCAGCAGCCCTGCATATATGATTCAATTTTTTTAAATTTGTTTGCATCATTTAAAACAATACCTATGAAAACACCATGTAATTGAAGCTACAAAGACTATTTTATTGTAATATTTTTCACTGATTTAATCCGTGAAATGTTTTGGACCTGGAACTGTGCACTGAATCTATCTGTGATGACTGTTGTTTTGTTACACTAACCCCTACCCCCTCTTCTATAACTACCATTGATGTTTCTATACTTTCCAACAGGATATCCAAGCTGGGCAAGTGAACCTGATTGATAGCTTCAACTGTCTTTCCAACTGCCTGAGAGGTCTTATTAAACCAGTAAGTACTTGTATTTCATTAGTATTTGTACCATTCCATAAAAAATAACAAAAGATTTTGTTAGTAGTTGTACCATTCCATAAAAAATAGCAACAGATTTTGTTGGTAGTTGTACCATTCCATAAAAATAGCAACAGATTTTGTTAGTTGTACCATTCCATAAAAAACAACAGCAGAATTTGTTAGTACTTGTACTATTCCATAAAACATAACAAAAGATTTTGTTAGTAGCTACAGTAGTAGTTGTACTATTCCATAAACAATAGCAAAAGATTTTGTTAGTAGTTTAACCATTTCAAAAAAATAAAAGATTTTGTTAGTAGTTGTACCATTCCATAAAAATAACAACAGATTTTGTTAGTAGTTGTACCATTCCATTAAAAAAAAAAAATGATTTTGTTAGTAGTTGTACTATTCAATAAAAAATAACAAAAGATTTTGTTAGTAGTTACCTACCATTCCATAAAAAATTACAAAAGATTTTGTTAGTAGTTCTACCATTCCATAACAAATAATAGAAGATTTTGCTAGTAGTTGTACCATTTCATAAAAAATAACAAAAGATTTTATTAGTAGTTGTACTGTTTTATAAAAATAACAAAAGATTTTGTTAGCAGTTATATCGTTCCATAAAAAATAGCAAAAGATTTTGTTAGTAGTTATACTATTCCATGAAAAATAACAAATGATTTTGTTAGTAGTTGTTCCATTCCATCAAAACAACAAAGATTTTGTTAGTAGTTGTACCATTCCATAAAAAAAAACAAAAGGTTTTGTTAGTAGTGTACCATTTAATAGAAAAATAACAAAAGATTTTGTTAGTACTTGTACTATTCTATAAAAAATAACAAAATATTGTGTTAGTAGTTGTACCATTTCGTAAGAAAAAAACAAAAGATTTTGTTAGTAGTTGTGCCATTTAAAAAATAACAAAAGATTTTGTTAGTAGTTGTACTGTTCCATAAAAAAGTAACAGAAGATTTTGTTAATAGTTGTATCGTTCCATTAAAAGTAACAACAGATTTTGTTAGTAGTTGTACCATTGCATAAAAAATAAGAAAAGATTTTGTTAGTAGTTGTACCGTTCCATAAAGAATAACAGAAGATTTTGTTAATAGTTGTACCATTCCATAAGAAATAAGAGAAGATTTTGTTAATAGTTGTAACGTTCCATACAAAATAACAAAAGATTTTGTTAGTAGTTGTACCATTGCATAAAAATAACAACAGATTTTGTTAGTAGTTGTACCATTCCTAAAAAAATAACAAAAGAATTTGTTAGTAGTTTTACCATTCCTTAAAAATAACAAAAGATTTTGTCAGTAGTTGTACCGTTCCATAAAAGATTTTGTTAGTAGTTGTACCATTTCATAAAAAGTAACAAAAGATATTTTGTTCATTTTGAAATCAACTGCATCAGATATGGACATAATGGTAGAGACAATATCAGCTAACGTTATTAAAGCATTCTGAATTTTGAGAGTTCTTGCAAAACTTCTATCAAAGTTGACTGGTAGTTAAAGACTCTTGAACATGCTAGGACACCCAAGTATTTACATTTCGTGCAAATAACATGCCATGTAGGAAACTGATGGAATTCCTGAAAGAGGTGAAGAGAAGTGATTTTCGTGCGTTTTCTTCAGTTAAAGACTTGATTTACTTTACTGCACATCCACTTGTGTTACTTGCATATTCAGTATTTGGCTGAAAATAAGTGCACAATTTTAGATACAGAAATTATGATTGTGTAAAATAGTTGAGACAGTAGTTGTTTATCAACCTTACTTGTACATTAAGGATTTACAAGGTGGAAAGACATGAAGTTTGAACAAAATGCAACATATAACAGAGTTTGTAAATCCACAGAGCTGGGTTCCTTTACATTAGGTTTATTAATATCATTGAAAATGAAATGGTATTCTATATAGAGGGATTTCATCATGTAACTGTAACTCATCTGGAAGCCATTTTGCAGGGCAGCAGCATCATTGCGTTTCATGCGTCTTCTTATGGCCCAGTCATATCACACATACAACAAACATACTACATGTTAACCTATAGGCTTGGGCGGTATAGCGGTACTCTTGTAAGTACCAGTACCGAAGTACCGGTACTCGCGAATAATGAAGTCAAACTGTTTGTTACTACTACCGGTACTGCTGAAAAGTCTTGTTGGCAACTCTAAAATATAAATACTATTAACCCAAACAGTGCGTTTTCAATACCTAAGTTATGTAAATCACATTATATTTACCTTGCAAGAGGCTTGTATTTAATCCATTTGATCAAAACACCACCGATAAAAACCCTTGGTAATTATTCCCAAAGCTGCCAACAATCTCACACTCACATAATCAAACAATCACCAGTGATCCATATACGTTGAAAGAAATTGAGATTCCCCACCTGCCGCTAGGTCAGACCGCACCAGCCCTACGCAAATTACATACTGCGCAAGTCAGTCCATTATTTTGCAATCTGGTAACCCGTCACAAAAAGAAGTTTTTCTCAATGAAATTTTCAGTCACGCCCTTTTTTTACCATACAAGGCCCAGTTAACACACTGCGCTAACTATATGACTGGTACATACAGTGTACATCACGATGATCACGTAACATTGTGTTGCACATTGAATTATTAAGGCCTTGCAACCATTTATGTGCACATGTTCAGAGCTTGCAAAATTTGCCATGTTTTTTTTTTATCGCCGATATTTCAAAACGTAAACTTGCTGTTGTACACAGCCCTTGCAGCCATTTTTGAGGCAATTTTGCTGTAAGAAAATGAAGATGGAACTACTATTGACTGGAGGTATTTAAAAAGTATTTTGAAAGGTATTTCATGCCATGTAAATCATTGGGCCTAGGGCATGAGTGCATACACATTGTGACTTCAAAGAATGACCAAGTGATAATTATTTTTATGTGTGCTTGCCAGATCCTAAAAATTACTTGAATTTTGTTAGAATAAGTTGTTTTTAGTATGAATTATTAAGAAAAGAAGACAAAAAACATTAATTTTCTGATATTTATTTACTTAGATTTCTTTAAAACCTGGGAAAGACAAGTTTTATCAATCCCGATAGAGGAGGTAATAATAAATATTTCCCTTTCCCATCCCGCCGTTACTCTATGAACATGCCTGGAGAAAAATATTTTCCCTGCGATCATTTTTAATGTTGTCAGTGTATTAGTACTGTATTCATGTGTCTATAATGTTACATGTTAGTGTGATATCACGGCGAATATACCAAGCAATCAGTGATATTTTTTTGACCTTTTTACGCACATAAGGAAAACTGGTACTATAAATAGTACCAGTACTGTCTTAACGAAAGTATTAGTATCAAATTTTACCGCCCAAGCCTACTAACCTACCAGTTCACCAAAGTTTACTAATTACAATTTTTGTTCACTTCCGATTTTTACTTTATATTTTCCTTAAGTTTACGAAGAGTAACTTTAACGTTAGCGCCAGCTGATTGTTCATTATACTCAGAGAAAGCCTACATACCTGATATAAAGTGCTCGCTGCAAATCCTAGTGTGTACCTTAGGTTAAAAGCTGTTGCGTCGTACAGCAGAAACCCACTTCGAATGTCGATGGGGACCAGATGGAAATTGAAAAATGTCTTTTTATTCCCCCGCATACATCTATTAGTGCAACCACCAGCACAGCAAAATTCTGACAATCATCTTACAAAAATAATCTTATATAACAACATGTATTAAAACGTACATACATGTATTAAGTCTAAATAAGTGTACAACAGATGACAGTGTTTTTAACCGCAAAATGGCGATGTAAACAAAGTCATGTGACCTCTGGACATCAGCTGAAACACTTGTAGGTTTAAAATCATAATTACCTCACTTGCTGATGTTAATCCAGCAACACTTTCACCTACAGGTATGCTAATGCCTAAAAAAATTGTTAGGAATGTAGGATGGTAAATTCCCCATCTTTTTATTAGGTTTCTGTTGGCATTCATTTTAGAAAAAAACCTAGTTATAGTATGATAAATTAAAATACCTTGGGAGTGAAACAACATAATTTATTTTATTTTTTGATTTCTTTTATTATTAAATATTATAAAATTTCTATAAAGTATTTGCATGAGGTTAAGTATAATAAATTAAAATAACAGAAATAGTTTTTTCTTGATTTCTTTTCTTAATAGATATTACAGAATTTTAAATACCCATGCATTAATGCACACGACCATGATTATTTGGTTTATTCCATTTTCAAAACAGGTATTTTTTACAAATAAAACGATAAAATATATGTAAATTTCTCTCATTTTTCCTTCTTTTTAGTTTTTTTTGATGCATTTCAAACAATCTAACACAAGAAGTTTATAAAGAGATTAATGTTTTGGCATCGTGTTTATATGCGTATTTAATACAAGGTTCAAAGGACTTTGCACTTGTGAATGGCCCTTCTAAATTCAGGCCATCCTACTTGGGCCAAAGTCCTTTGCCCTGTCCATTAAATACACATATAAACTCTCTGCCTCAACATTCATTGTTTAAATAATAATAATAATTATTATCATTATCTGTATTTTTTATATATAAGCTGGGTTTACTTTTGTACCCATCTGCTCAATATATGTGATTTATTTTCTTTCAGTTCCATGTACCAGAAAGTTCCTTGATCCTGTCACCAAATATCTACATCACAGTTATAGCGTACACCCCGTTAGCAGCTCTCACAACACAACAGGTATTGTTTTCCTTCTCTTTGTTATATTGGTGTGAGAGACCATGTCAGAAAACATGAATAGGTTTTACATTCCATTTGTATTCTAAGTCAAATGGCTTCTGTTCATCAAATACTTGTGCGTTTGTTACTTCATGTTCACACCTTGAAAAAAATTTGGCTTAGAATCAGGAGTTCTTTCCCTTACCTACGATGGGGGTACAGTAGCCTAGTGATTAGGGTGTTGATTTTGTACCCAAAAGGTATTAGGGTCAAATCTCAACCAGGGCGATGTACTGTGTCCTGTGGTTAGGGTGTCGATATTGTACTCAAAAGGTACCAGGGTCGAATCTCAACCAGGGTGATGTACGGTGTCCTGTGGTTAGGGTGTCGATTTTGTATTCAAAAGGTACCAGGGTCGAATCTCAACCAGGGTGATGTACGGTGTCCTGTGGTTAGGGTGTCGATTTTGTACTCAAAAGGTACCAGGGTCGAATATCAACCAGGGCGATGTACTGTGTCCTGTGGGTAGGTTGTCGATTTTGTACTCAAAAGGTACCAGGGTCGAATCTCAACCAGGGTGATGTACGGTGTCCTGTGGTTAGGGTGTCGATTTTGTATTCAAAAGGTACCAGGGTCGAATCTCAACCAGGGTGATGTACGGTGTCCTGTGGTTAGGGTGTCGATTTTGTATTCAAAAGGTACCAGGGTCGAATCTCAACCAGGGTGATGTACGGTGTCCTGTGGTTAGGTGTCGATTTTGTACTCAAAAGGTACCAGGGTCGAATCTCAACCAGGGTGATGTACGGTGTCCTGTGGTTAGGGTGTCGATTTTGTACTCAAAAGGTACCAGGGTCGAATCTCAACCAGGGTGATGTACGGTGTCCTGTGGTTAGGGTGTCGATTTTGTACTCAAAAGGTACCAGGGTCAAATCTCAACCAGGGCGATGTTACTGTGTCCTGTGGTTAGGGTGTCGATTTTGTACTCAAAAGGTACCAGGGTCAAATCTCAACCAGGGCGATGTACTGTGTCCTGTGGTTAGGGTGTCGATTTTGTACTCAAAAGGTACCAGGGTCGAATCTCAACCAGGGTGATGTACGGTGTCCTGTGGTTAGGGTGTCGATTTTGTACTCAAAAGGTACCAGGGTCGAATCTCAACCAGGGTGATGTGCTGTGTCCTTGAGCTAGACACTTTATCCCATTTGCTCCAATTCACTCAGCTGTGATATGAGCACAAGTTTTGACTGGGGAGTTAACCTGTGATGGACTGGTGTCCCATCCAGGAAAAGTCAAGTACTCTCATCTACATAGCACCATGGTAACAGCTCTATAAGCCTTCAAGGCTTGATGTGATTGAACTTTAATTAGGATAGAGGTAAAGGAATCTAACAATGTTACAATGTCACATATGACTTTAACTTCTGGATACCCAGCCATGTTGGCATCCCTGGCAATGACAGGGCTGATACAGCCACTAAGCTTGCCCTTAACCTCCTCCCTTCCCCTTTTCCCAAAACCCTCTCTGACATCAAACCGCTTATCGCTTCTCTTGTTCGTGACCGCTGGCAAACCTTATGGAACTTCCAAATTGATAACAAACTCCATGTTATCCAGCCCACAATCCCGATCAAATCCACCATCAACAACCTTTCTCGTATCGACAACGCGTTCATATTACCCGTCTTAGAATTGGTCACACCCACCTCACTCACTCCCACCTCCTTATTGGTTCCCCCAACCCCTCTGTAACAATTGCCACTGCATCCTCACAATCCAACACGTTCTCCTTGCTTGCCCCCTGTACAACCTTCCCAGAGCTTTCTCGCTCCCCACAACTCAATTGCTGAGTTCTTCCAAAAAAATCCTCCAGATAAAATAGTCTCCTTCCTTCAGCATGCATCCCTCTACAACCATATTTAATTCTCCTCTTCCACCCCCTCTCTACCTTGTTTTTAGTTTTACCCATGCACCTCCTCTCTCGATCACAGCTTTCTGGCTTTTGTTCTTGAATTTCTCTCATTCTTCCCCTGGTCTCTTTCCTTACTACCTCTAAAATGATCTGACCTCTCAGGCACAATTTGACCTTCGTTGTCGTGGTGCCGTTAAGACCTCATCAAACAAACAAACAAACCAACATTAACTGCTAAGCTGCTGTTAAATCCAAACAAACAGTAATAATTTGTCAATTTTTGTATTGCTTCTACTGAAATAACTTTATTTTATGGGTAGTTATTGCTCGCTCCAAAGAATGACCTGGATAGATTGCTTCTACTGAAATAACTTTATTTTATGGGTAGTTATTGCTCTCTCCAAAGAATGACCTGGATATATTGCCTATACTGTAATAACTTTATTTTATGGGTTGTTATTGCTCACTCCAAAGAATGACCTGGATAGATTGCTTGTACTGTAATAACTTTATTTTATGGGTAGTTATTGCTCGCTCCAAAGAATGATCTGGATAGATTGCTTATACTGTAATAACTTTATTTTATGGGTAGTTACTGCTCTCTCCAAAGAATGACCTGGATAGATTGCTTATACTGTAATAACTTTATTTTATGGGTAGTTATTGCTCGCTCCAAAGAATCACCTGGATAGATTGCTTATACTGTAATAACTTTATTTTATGGGTAGTTATTGCTCACTTCAAAGAATGACGTGGATATATTGCCTATACTGTAATAACTTTATTTTATGGGTTGTTATTGCTCACTCCAAAGAATGACCTGGATAGATTGCTTTTACTGTAATAACTTTATTTTATGGGTAGTTATTGCTCGCTCCAAAGAATGACCTGGATAGATTGCTTATACTGTAATAACTTTATTTTATGGGTAGTTATTGCTCGCTCCAAAGAATGACCTGGATAGATTGCTTATACTGTAATAAGTTTATTTTATGGGTAGTTATTGCTCGCTCCAAAGAATCACCTGGATAGATTGTTTATACTGTAATAACTTTATTTTATAGGTGGTTATTGCTCGCTCCAAAGAATGACCTGGATATATTGCTTATACTGTAATAAGTTTATTTTATGGGTAGTTATTGCTCGCTCCAAAGAATGACCTGGATAGATTGCTTATACTGTAATAACTTTATTTTATGGGTTGTTATTGCTCGCTTCAAAGAATGACTTGGATAGATTGCTTGTTTTGTAATAACTTTATTTAATGGGTAGTTATTGCTCGCTCCAAAGAATGACCTGAATAGATTGCTTATACTGTAATAACTTTATTTTATGGGTAGTTATTGCTCTCTCCAAAGAATGACCTGGATATATTGCTTATACTGTAATAACTTTATTTTATGGGTAGTCATTGTTCGCTCCAAAGAGTGACCTGGATAGATTGCTTATACTGTAATAACTTTATTTTATGGGTAGTTATTGCTCACTCCAAAGAATGACCTGGATAGATTACTTACACTGTAATAACTTTATTTTATGGGTAGTTATTGCTCGCTCCAAAGAATGACCTGGATAGATTGCTTATACTGTAATAACTTTATTTTATGGGTAGTTATTGCTCGCTCCAAAGAATGACGTTGATATATTGCCTATACTGTAATAACTTTATTTTATGGGTAGTTATTGCTCACTCCAAAGAATGACCTGGATAGATTGCTTGTTTTGTAATAAATTTATTTTATGGGTAGTTATTGCTCGCTCCAAAGAATGACCTGGATAGATTGCTTGTTTTGTAATAAATTTATTTTATGGGTAGTTATTGCTCGCTCCAAAGAATGACCTGGATAGATTGCTTGTACTGTAATAACTTTATTTTATGGGTAGTTATTGCTCGCTCCAAAGAATGACCTGGATAGATTGCTTGTTTTGTAATAAATTTATTTTATGGGTAGTTATTGCTCGCTCCAAAGAATGACCTGGATAGATTACTTACACTGTAATAACTTTATTTTATGGGTTGTTATTGCTCACTCCAAAGAATGACCTGGATAGATTGCTTGTACTGTAATAACTTTATTTTATGGGTAGTTATTGCTCGCTCCAAAGAATGACCTGGATAGATTACTTACACTGTAATAACTTTATTTTATGGGTTGTTATTGCTCACTCCAAAGAATGACCTGGATAGATTGCTTGTACTGTAATAACTTTATTTTATGGGTTGTTATTGCTCACTCCAAAGAATGACCTGGATAGATTGCTTATACTGTAATAGCTTTATTTTATGGGTAGTTATTGCTCGCTCCAAAGAATGACCTGGATAGATTGCTTGTACTGTAATAACTTTATTTTATGGGTTGTTATTGCTCACTCCAAAGAATGACCTGGATAGATTGCTTGTACTGTAATAACTTTATTTTATGGGTTGTTATTGCTCACTCCAAAGAATGACCTGGATAGATTGCTTGTACTGTAATAACTTTATTTTATGGGTAGTTATTGCTCGCTCCAAAGAATGACCTGGATAGATTGCTTATACTGTAATAACTTTATTTTATGGGTTGTTATTGCTCACTCCAAAGAATGACCTGGATAGATTGCTTATACTGTAATAACTTTATTTTATGGGTTGTTATTGCTCACTCCAAAGAATGACCTGGATAGATTGCTTATACTGTAATAACTTTATTTTATGGGTGATTTTGTGGAGGTCATTGTGGTTCTAGTATAGAACCAGTTCACATATATTGGCTCGAATAGCACACTGTACGTGGCCCCTAACTTGGCGCTTCTTAGGAAGAAACTTTGGGCCTAAAAAGCGGTGTAATTCTATTAGCGTAAGCACCGGGTTTATTACGTCAAATATGGTAAGTGTATTGCCCGAAAGATACAACCTATGAATGAGTGCAATTGAACCCGAAACATTCCATATAGAAGCTTAAGCATTGACCAATGAGCCACCTTTATTTCAAACTCCATGTCATCCAGCCCACAATTCCGATCAAATCCACCATCAACAACCTCTCTCGTATCGACAATGTTCATATTACCAGTCTCAGAATTGGTCACACCCACCTCACTCACTCCCACCTCCTTATTGGCTCCCCCCAACTGCTCTGCAACAATTGCCACTGCACCCTCACAGTCCATCACGTTCTTTTTGCTTGCCCCCTGTACAATCTTCCCAAAACTTTCCTCACTCCCTGCAACTCAATTGCTATGTTCTTCCAGTAAAATCCTCCGGATAAAATTATCTCCTTCCTTCATCATGCTTCCCTCTACAACCATATTTAATTCTCCCCTTCCACCCCCTCTCTACTTTGTTTTTGTTTCACTCATGCACCTCCTCTCTCGATCACAGCTTGCTGACTTTTTGCTCTTGAATTTCTCTCATTCTCCCCCTGTTTCCTTTCCTTCCTACCTCTAGAATGATCTGACCTCTCAGGCACAATTTAACCCTTGTTGTCGTAGTGTCTTTAAGCCCTCATCAAACAAACAAACATTCATAGCTTTTTTGTTTTGACACTGGTGTGTGACAATGTTTGCAATCTTCTGATTTTGTCTAGGTTCTCGTCCAGGGGTATCTCCTAACAGTTCACAACATGGAAACGTTCCTCAAACACCTCAAGTTGCAGGTTGATGACTTTGAGAACAGAATATATAATTGTGAGTTATGTTTTATCAACAACAATATTTTGTATTAATCAGTGACAACATCATTTGCAAAGTACTTGAAATTAAAACAACAAGATATGATAGCATCACCTCGCTTACATTTCAGCGAGTATAATTTTGAAATTGAATTGGTTTGTTCCCTCAAATATTTCAATGTTTTCTAAATCAAAGTGGGGCCTTTAAACATTAAGTTGATCAATTTATCTCTCATATTTTGTGCCTATGATTTTTGATATGTAAGTATGGTCATTTTTGTCTCGCCTGCGAAGCAGGATGAAGAGACATAGGGATCATCCTGCTGCTGCCACCGCCGATGATGGCATCAAAACATGAGCTCATAACTTAAGTTATAAATGGTGTACATTCATGTAACTTGGCACATGGGTAGAGGACATTGGTAGTATTCAAATGAGCATGATTGGGGGGTTGTGTGTACATAATAATGAGATTATTTGCATAGTAATGAAAATATTTGTATTTATGATATCTCTTAGATTAAAGTGGGTGTGGTAATTTTGCTTACACGAATGATCATATATATGAAGAGTATTGTTCACACTTAATGGTGAGGTGTAGTTTGCATATTAATTAGGATCTAAAGTAGTGAGGATGTGATCAAATTATAATAAGGTAAATTAAATAAAGTGTTGAGTTCAGATTGATTAGTAATCTTGATAGAAATCATTATTCAATATAAGTTATTGTTTTTCAGAAATGTGAATGTGTAATATCACTTCTTAGTAGTTATTATCATTAGTCATTTTTGATAGTAAGTATTAAATACAGCCATTTTGTTATTTAGTAATCTTGAGAAAATCATTACTAAATACAAATAATTGTTTTTCAGAAATGTAAATGTGTAATATCACTTCTTAGATGTTATTATCTTTGATCGTTCTGTAGAGTATGTTATATAAGCTGTGAAAGTTTCTTCTTACCACAAAGATCTTAATAATTATTTTGCTGGTCTGTTTCTCTATAATTTATTTAGGAGGGTATTTCCAACGTGTTTCACCCTTTTCTTGGTTCTAAAGGTCTCTTTGGTAGTTTTGAAATGGACGAAATAGTTGAAGATACCAATCTGTCAAAAGCCGAAGAAACATTTTTAGGCAGCCCCACGAGGAGCTCAAAGCCCTACCCTTCCCCATCATGTCCCCAGCAGCCTGAGATGGCTACTCCTGATGCATGCTTCTTGAACATGCTGTGGTGTGGAATATTGGCACTCCAACTTCTTCCAGAAAACACAAGTGCAGGTAAGTGTGAGGTCACAGACCCTTGTCTAGGTGTCACTTGGCCATTCAGTACTTAGCCATGATGTGGAGTTTGTATTCTGTACTAGCTTTTCTTTACATTTAACAAAGAAAAAATTAGATTCACACTTTCGAATATTTAAATACATTTGTATGCAGTTCTTTGTTAGTGAAAGGTGGAGTGGCTCAATGCTACCGGGTTTAACTCCCATCGTGAGTGCATTGTGTACTTGAGCAAGGCACTTTACTCTACTTGCTCCAGTCCACCCAGCTGTAAATGAGCACCATCTCTGCAATTAACCTGCGATGGACTGGCGTCATATCTAGGGGAGTCATTGGCTGTCATCCGCTTACACCAATGAAATCAGGGATAAGTATTGGCCTTCATGGATCAAGCATGGAACTTAACTCAGTATAAGAATAGAAGCAAAAATGATTCTCAAGGTTGAGTTACTTTATACATTTGAAATCTTTTTTGTATGGGGGAAAGGATCCACAGTATGTTATCACTTCATTTCATAACAAACTTGATTGTGTGTTTTCATATTTAATATCTTATATGAGGTCTGTTGATGTATTTATGGCCTTACCAGCTTTTGAAAGAGGCATCTACATATCCAATTGAGCTTTAATTGTTTTCACAATAATTAATCATTTAATGTCCTTTTTAATTCTGCTGATATCACGAAATATCCTGGAAAAAAGGAACCCCTCTGTGTATTTATGAATTTTAAGTTCCTGGAAGAAAGAAAAAAAAACTGTTGTTTTCTGAAACCTTGAAAGGATTGGGATTGTGAAGATTCCAAACTAAGCATGTTCCGTGGAATGTAATGTATTTACATTCTCCTAGAGCATTAGAACATTCATCTTTGAACCAGTTGTGGGTTACAGGTAGTGTGCATACCATTCCAATGAAGCCGAGGTTCCATAGAGTAAGGTTGGCGCCTGGACCACACTGTCACATTAGGGTGATAGGGATTTGATATGACTGAAGTGCCTCAGGTATGAAGTCTGTTGATGTATTTTACATACATCAACAGACCTCAACTGGATATGTAGATGTAAGTTTCTTTTTCGCATGAATTTAAAAACTTTTTTGTTTGTTTTCTCTTTATTTACTAGTGAAATACGTGATAATCAACCATTGTTGTCTTGTAGGTATTGTTGTGATATCAGATGGTGTTGTGGCCATTCAAAATGCTACCATGTTGAACGGCATCTTGTCCCATCTGAGGGCAAGCACCATATGCTGTTCCTTCATCCAAGTGGGACATGGCTTTCTACCCCACAGTGCCTTTGGGTACATACCGCACACAGAGATCATGCAGTTTATAGCCACTGCCACGTTTGGCACTTTCCTAGCTCAATGTCCTGACCTGGTAAGTAGGGGTGGTTTGCTTTAGGTTGTCCATGGCTACTGTGTGCTTGAGATTTAAAAAGCTGGGGACGAAGAGCTTCTCCCCATAAGTCTACATGACATGAGAAACTAAGTGACATCACTATTTAAGGTGGACATGTATTTGTTGAAAGTTTTGAAGGGTTTGGTAGGCGCTATAAGGAGTATGAATGTGGGAGGTGCTTTCAGGATAAATGAATGTGGGTGGTGCTTTTAGTATAATTGAATGTGGGAGGTGCTTTCAGGATAGATGAATGTGGGTGGTGCTTTTAGTATAATTGAATGTGGGAGATGCTTTTAGGAAAAATGAATGTGGGAGGTGCTTTTAGGATAAATGAATGTGGGAGGTAATTTCAGGATACATGAGTGTGGGAGGTGCTTATAGGATAAAGGATGTGGGAGGTGCTTATAGGATAAAGGATGTGGGACGTGCTTTCAGGATAAATAAATGTGAGAGATGCTTTCAGGATAAATGATTGTGGGAGGTGTTTTTAAGAGAATGAATATGTGAGGTATGTTTAGGTTAATAAATGTGGGAGGTGCTTTTAGGATAAATGAATGTGGGAGGTGCTTTTGGGATAAATGATTGTGGGAGGTGCTTTCCGGATAAATGAATGTGGGAGGTGCTTTCAGGATAAATGAATGTGGGAGGTGCTTTTAGGATAAATGAATGTGGGAGGTGCTTTTGGGATAAATGAATGTAGGAGGTGATTTTAGGATAAATAAATATGTGAGGTGCTTTTGGGATAAATGAATGTGGGAGGTGCTTTTGGGATAAATGAATGTGGGAGGTGCTTATAGGATAAATGAATGTTGGAGGTGCTTTTAGGATAAATGAATGTGGGAGGTGCTTTTAGGATAAATGAATATGTTAGGTGCTTTTAGGATAAATGAATGTGGGAGGTGCTTACGGGATAAATGATTGTGGGAGGTGCTTTTGGGATAAATGAATAAGTGAGGTGCTTTTGGGATAAATGAATGTGGGAGGTGCTTTTAGGATAAATAAATATGTGAGGTGCTTTTAGGATAAATGAATGTGGGAGGTGCTTACGGGATAAATGATTGTGGGAGGTGCTTTTAGGATAAATGAATGTGGGAGGTGCTTTTAGGATAAATGAATATTTGAGGTGCTTTTAGGATAAATGAATGTGGGAGGTGCTTACGGAATAAATGATTGTGTGAGGTGCTTTCGGGATAAATGAGTGTGGGAGGTGCTTTCGTGATAAATGAATGTGGGAGGTGCTTTTAGGATAAATGAATGTGGGAGGTGCTTTTGGGATAAATGAATGTGGGAGGTGTTTTTAGGATAAATGAATATGTGAGGTGCTTTTGGGATAAATGAATGTGGGAGGTGCTTTTAGGATAAATGAATGTGGGAGGTGCTTTTAGGATAAATGAATGTGGGAGGTGCTTTTGGGATAAATGAATGTGGGAGTTGATTTTAGGATAAATGAATATGTGAGGTGCTTTTGGGATAAATGAATGTGAGGGGTGCTTTCGGGATAAATGAATGTGGGAGGTGCTTATAGGATAAATGAATGTTGGAGGTGCTTTTAGGATAAATGAATTTGGGAGGTGCTTTTAGGATAAATGAATGTGGGAGGTGCTTACGGGATAAATGATTGTGGGAGGTGCTTTCGGGATAAATGAATGTGGAAGGTGCTTTCGTGATAAATGATTGTGGGAGGTGCTTTGAGGATAAATGAATGTGGGAGGTGCTTTTGGGATAAATGAATGTGGGAGGTGATTTTAGAATAAATGAATATGTGAGGTGCTTTTGGGATAAATGAATGTGGGAGGTGCTTTCGGGATAAATGAATGTGGGAGGTGCTTTTAGGATAAATGAATGTGGGAGGTGCTTTTGGGATAAATGAATGTGGGAGGTGATTTTAGGATAAATGAATATGTGAGGTGCTTTTGGGATAAATGAATGTGGGAGGTGCTTTTGGGATAAATGAATGTGGGAGGTGCTTATAGGATAAATGAATGTTGGAGGTGCTTTTAGGATAAATGAATATGTGAGGTGCTTTAGGATAAATGAATGTGGGAGGTGCTTACGGGATAAATGATTGTGGGAGGTGCTTTTAGGATAAATGAATGTGGGAGGTGCTTTGAGGATAAATGAATATGTGAGGTGCTTTTGGGATAAATGAATATGTGAGGTGCTTTTGGGATAAATGAATGTGGGAGGTGCTTTCGGGATAAATGAATGTGGGAGGTGCTTACGGGATAAATGATTGTTGGAGATGCTTTCGGGATAAATGAATGTGGGAGGTGCTTTCAGGATAAATGAATGTGGGAGGTGCTTTGAGGATAAATGAATGTGGGAGGTGCTTTCAGGATAAATAAATGTGGGAGGTGCTTTCGGGATAAATGAATGTGGGAGGTGCTTTCGGGATAAATGATTGTGGGAGGTGCTTTCGGGATAAATGAATGTGGGAGGTGCTTTTGTGATAAATGAATGTGGGAGGTGCTTCCGGGATAAATAAATGTGGGAGGTGCTTTCGGGATAAATGAATGTGGGAGGTGCTTTCGGGATAAATGATTGTGGGAGGTGTTTTTAGGATAAATGATTGTGGGAGGTGCTTTTAATAGAATGAATATGTGAGGTGCTTTCGAGATAAATTAATGTGAGAGGTGCTTTCGGGATAAATGAAAGTGGGAGGTGCTTTTAGGATAAATGATTGTGGGAGGTGCTTTCAGGATAAATGATTGTGGGAGTTGCTTTTAATAGAATGAATATGTGAGGTGCTTTCGAGATAAATGAATGTGAGAGGTGCTTTAGGGATAAATGAATGTGGGAGGTACTTATAGGATAAAGGATGTGGGAGGTGCTTTTAGGAGAATGAATATGTGAGGTATGTTTAGGTAAATAAATGTGTCAGTTGGCATATATACTGTTTAAATAGAAAAAGTAGAGCATATTAATTTTAGGTTTGTTTTATTCTTAATGTTTTTATTTCAGTTCCTTTAACCCTCAATTTAATCAATTCTTAATAAGATCATTCTTTTCTGATTCAGCGCAAGGAGGATTCTACAAATATGAATTTGTACCATAAGGCGTTTCTCATGTGGAGTTTTCAGCGGGTATTGGACCCAGTGAAAGGTAATTTTCTTTTGGAAGTATTCATTTGCTTAAGGGTTATTATTGCACCTGTAAAGTTATAAGTTCAAAGGGATGTACACAAGCGCATTAGTAGACAATTTTGACTGGGGTGTGTAAAATCTCAGGCCTACCGACGACCTTTTAACAAATCCCAATTGAGTTTTGCTTCCGTGAGAGGATTTCACCCTCTCAGTGGCATGCTTTCTTCTTGGCTGGGAGGTAAAAGTGTGAAATTATTGACATAAAGTTGAAGAAGAAAAAATGGGTAAATCTGAAGGAAAACTTATTCAAGCTATTGGAAATTTGGGTAGAATTTGGCAACATTCTTAAATATTGACAAAGGAAAATCAAAGAAAATTGCCAGTAAATAAAGGAAAATTCCAGAAACTGAAAGGAAATTTGCTAAAAATAAAAAGAAGCTTTCTCAGGGGAAACTGCCTCCCATAGGATTTCTTGTTCCCGGAGAAAACTTTGAAGAACATACCTGATTGTGTTAACGACTGCTATGTCATGATAGCTGCGCGGTTGAGATTAGTTCCCGAGAAATTGATAAGTCTTTAAGACGATTGCACAAAAGGTTCAGCACGTTGAGACCTTACCAAAACGGCGCTATATAAATTTTCGTACTATTATTATTTTCAGTTTGCTATTAAACAAAAAACCCTTAGGACAAAATTATCTCCTTTCTTCATCATGCTTCCCTCTACAACCATATTTAGTCCTCCTTCCCCACCCCCTCTCTCTCTACATTATTTTTCCACCCATACACCTCCTCTCTCGATCCCAGATTTCTGGCTTTTAGTTCTCGTGTCTCTCTCAATCTCCCCCTGTGTACTCTCCTTCCTACCTCTGGAATGATCCAACCTCTCAGGCACAATTTGACCCTTGCTGTTGTGGTGCCGTTAAACTCTCATCAAACAAACAATCTTAAACTATACATGTCTTATCCTAGGTTTTCAACAGGATACATCATCGGTTTGTACATCTGTGGGATTCGTAAGTTACCAGCTGCCACAAGGCCTGAAAAAACCAAGTCATCCTAACTTGCCTCTGCACAGCACAAAACACGAGGAGTTCCAGCTGTCCGTATCTCTTTCTCACATCCTGTACGTCAGACTCAGAGAGGGTTATAGCATCCAGTCAGTGACGATCATGAAAGGTATGAGTTTAAGTGTTAAGAGGATTTGCACCCATAAGAGGATTTGCACCCTTAGGAGGATTTGCACCCTTTAGGGGATTTGCACCCTTAAGTGGATTTGCACCCTTAAGAGGGTTTGCACCCTTTAGAGGATTTGCACCCTTAAGAGTATTTGCACCCTTAAGAGGATTTGCACCCTTAAGAGGATTTGCACCCTTAAAAGGATTTGCACCATTAAGAGGATTTGCACCCTTAAGAGGATTTGCACCCTTAAGAGGATTTGCACCCTTGAAAGGATTTGTACCCTTGTTGTAGATTAAAGGCTGTTACACACCGAATGCGACGCGGCGAGAGATTTTTTATACAAAATAAATAAAACAAAGGAAAAGAAACATTTTGACCTCTTGTTTTCAGAGAAGCATTGTCATCGCATGGGTATTCAGATGATAACAGAAAATTGATTAAATGGGCCTTTCTACGCCCATTTAAGCAAAATTCGCGTCGTGACAGAAAATCGCGTACCACTGAAGCGAATTTCTTCAGTTTGAACAAAAAAGTATTTGTAACAAACATTCCAGTATCATCAGAAAACCTTAATTGTAAACTTCATCGTGTGTAAGCAAAAAGTCGAAAGCATCTTATAATATTTGTTTCCTGTATGATCATCTAAAAAAATTGCTCGCCGCGTCCCGTTCGGTGTGTTACGGCCTTAAAACTCTGCCAGTTGTCTGGGAGCATTATCAAGAAACAAACAGTGTATTTTAACTATTCTATCTCACTTCAGGGTTACAGATACCAAGGTTTATGGAGATTCTGAATTAGCCCTCTTAAGGCGCCATTTTCCCCTTAGCCCCCTTTTTTGATGGGCCTACATTTACCTCTCCATGGGTACACTATTCAAATGAGCATGATTTGACTTGCAACTAGTCCATTCTCTTGCCCCACAAAACATTTCATTAGTTGTTCTGCTCCTTAAAGTTTCAAGCAGTCAGACCCGACCTGATAAATTAGCAGATAGGGTCAAGACTTTTTCTCTTTATTTTCTTCATTCTGAAAACCACAAGTAATTAGGATCACATTTCCCTTATCAATAGCTCCATTGTATTCATTCTCCTGTTGGTCCTGAGTTATTGTAGAAGTTGGTGTTGAGTATCATAATAGCAATGGATGAAATACTTATTGTGTGGTTGAGTGGTTATTCTAATTAAGATAAGTGGTCTCATTATTTGCTACAGTAAGTTTGTGGTTATGATTTGCTGGAACAAATTTTTAAGGAGAAGGACAAGTCATGTTGTTCTGCAGAGCAAGAAATAATTCCAAAATGTTCTCTTTGTTAGAGTTCTGTAAAAGATTAGTATAAATAGAAATTTACTAATGCTTTTAAGATATGATCTGTTTATTAATAAACTGGAACAAAATCTAGTTGTGGGGGTTATAAGCGCGGAAATATCGGGAATCCGCGGGAAGATTTTTTTTGTGTGTGATTTCTTGAGACAACAGTAGATGTGTTAAATATGTGCTCTAAGAATGTCCCCTATGTAATTTTGTGATGAAAAGTACATTAAACTGCGAAAGAGGGAAGTATATGTATTCACTACATTAATATTATTTCTGTCACAATTTTTTGTGGGAAGATTTTCGACACCTTTATTAAGAACTGTGTGAATTTTTTTAATTAATTCCAACTCCGTGAATATCCAGATTCAAATAGGTTGGTTTGTAGAAATTGATCCTAAAGTGTGCCCACCCTCTTTGATAGGACTAAAACCCTATCCCCTCCCTTCAGCTTACGCATCAAATCAGACCTTCTCCATCTCGGCATCAATCCCACCACTCTCAGCACTTTCTCCTGGCCCACTTTTCCTCCCTGGGCCACCCCCTCCCTACTATCCACCTAGACCTCTCCACACATCACAAAACCCAAACCCACCCTAATCTCTTCATAAACCTCCACAACCAAATCAAAGACCAACTCTCAAACAATACCTCTATCTATACTGATGGCTCCAAGGAAGGCGACAAGACAGCTGCTGCTGCCATCATCCAAGACATCACCCTCAGTAGCAGGCTTCCTGACTACTCATCCATCTTCTCAGCCGAGGCCAAGGCCATCCTCCTCGCCCTCAACTTTATTGAATACTCTCCGCCCGGCCACTTTGCCATCTTCTCTGACTCCAAGGCTGTCCAAGCCCACATCTCACCTCATCCTCCGTACACTCCTCCCCCCTCTCTTCTCCGTAGGAAACATATTCTTTTCTTCTGGATACCCAGCCATGTTGGCTTTTCTGGTAATGACAGGGCTGACGCAGCTGCTAAGTTTGCCCTCACCCTTCCCCCTACCCCTTTTCCCGAAACCCTTTCTGACATCAAACTGCTTATCACTTCCCTTGTTCGTGGCCGCTGGCAAAGCTCATGGGACTCCCAAATTGGTAACGAACTTCACGTCATCCAGCCCACCATTCCGATCAAACCCACTACTCACAACCTATCCCGTGTCGACAACATCCAAATTACCCTCCTTAAAATAGGTCACACCCACCTCACTCACTCTTACCTCCTTACTAACTCCCCCCTCCCCTCTGCAACAATTGCCATTGCACCCTCACAGTCCATCACATTCTCCTTGCTTGCCTTTTGTAAAACCTTCCCAGAGCTTCCCTCGCTGCCCACAACTCAGTAGCTGAGCTTGCAAAATAACCCCCTGGATAAAATTATCTCCTTTCTTCATCATGCTTCCCTGTACAACCATATTTAATCCTCCTTCCCCATCCCCTCTCTCTCTACATTATTTTTCCACCCATACATCTCCTCTCTTGATCCCAGCTTTCTGGCTTTTAGTTCTCGTGTTTCTTTCAATCTCCCCCTGTTTACTCTCCTTCCTACCTCTGGAATGATCTAACCTTTTCAGGCACAATTTGACCCTTGCGGTTGTGGTGCCGTTAAACTCTCATCAAACAAACTAAAGTGTGCCTGGTGTGATGAATAGAGATAGGAAATATTTCTTGTTTCTCTCCAAAAAAAATTGTATGAGTTTTCCCTGGAAGTGGTTTATGGTAAAGTGCCACAAAGGTCATGTTCACTCCCCACACACATTTTAAGTTTATTTACACGTCAACCTCAGCCAACAGCAAATTGAGAAGTTGGCCTAATGCATAGGAGAACCTGTACTGAAGATATCCTAAAATGTAATACATTTGCATAGTATAATGCTAGGCTATATACAACTGCCTCCATGGCAGTGCGGTAAAGCTTCAGCTTTCCATCTAGCATCCCAGGTTGGATTCACGGTGGGTCTCCAACCACTGCTCCACGACTGGTTAACAAAACGGACGTGGGTGTCTTGACATAAATACTCCAAAGGAGGTCTGTTGGGACTTTATTACCAAGTTGGTGAACCACCCAAACCAACTGGCTCAGAATAGGATCTACAAATGCTATTAGGATCTACAAATGCTAATAGGAACTACAAATGCTTATAGGATCCACAAATGCTAATAGGATCTACAAATGCTTATAGGATCTACAAATGCTAATAGGATCTACAAATGCTAATAGGATTTACAAATGCTAATAGGATCTACAAATGCTAATAGGATCCACAAATGCTAATAGGATCCACAAATGCTAATAGGATCCACAAATGCTAATAGGATCTACAAATGCTAATAGGATCTACAAATGCTAATAGGATCTACAAATGCTAATAGGATCTACAAATGCTAATAGGATCTACAAATGCTAATAGGATCTACAAATGCTAATAGGATCTACAAATGCTAATAGGATAAAGAGCTATGGATAGACAAAGGTTGATTTAATATATTCCAATAAGAAATATTTCCAATACTGTTGCAGACAAGGAAATTTCTTGATTATTCTAGTGATCTAATAGGGCCCCACATCTAAACCTGATTTAATGGATTATTTCATGGGTCAAGCAAGTCTTATTTCATATGAAAGAGGACTTCAAAAGAAGCAAAATAGTGAAGAAAGCATTCAAAAATCTTATTCCGCTAAGAAGATATCTAAGTTAGAAACGACTAAATTTAGACTAGTTGTGATGTCATAGCCTTAGATTTTTCTCAGTCTTTATATATTCTATCACATTTTGTCATGCGATATGTCTAAGAAGTAGCAAAACTGAATCTGGTAAGGGTATTTATAATATACTACTGGAAGAAAGCTTTACGAAAAATAATTTAAATTGTGAAAAAATCAAATAAACTTTCTTTCAAATACATTTACAATTGTTGAGGATGAAGATGCAAACTTTCCATAGTAGACTTCCTACACCAGTCATTTCTACACAGATAAACTGAATAAACTTGAATATTTCCTTAATGGAATAAGATTTTTGAATGCTTTCTTCACCATTTTGTTTCTTTTGAACTTCTTTTTCATATAAGGTAGACCACTCAACTCATCCTTTAGTTTTCAAATTCAAATTCATTTCAATTTGAAATTCAAATTGCTGCTTTCAATTTTCATCTTCAGCTAAAGGCTTGATTGAGGTCAGACTAGCCCTGCCAAGTAGTCTCGAAGGTCAAATTCTTTACATAGCAAGAGCACCTTGGAATTCCTCTGATAATAGGTAAGTGTGGACAACTTGGAGAACTTGTAATGGCAAAAAAGAACATTTCATTATGTTCCTTTAGTCGTAAGTTAAAAAAACAAACAAAAAAAACAACTGATATTGCATGTACAGTACAGTCGGTAATAAGCGTACCAATATCGCAGTTAGCGCGGATTATTTACCGCGATTAATGCCCTTACCGCCGCCATTGTATTCGTGTCTTTCATGCACCGACGGCACTTGGCCAACTCTGCGCTAAGCGCGTCCGATAATCCCATTTTAATCTGCTCCTCCCTCAAAGAGGTTAGCGCGGTAATAGTATTACAGGAGTAAACGTCTCATTGCGCTTAGCTTGTTAGCGCATACGTAACGTAACTGCACTGAGTGTGATCCCAATCTGTGTACATGCATCACTGCACTTAGCACGAGTGTTTTATAAATTTATTTAAGCGAAACTTTTTGTCTTCTTTTGCGAGATAAACAAAAAAAATTCTGCCGTAAAACCTGTGTGTAGCGTAGATTTCTCACATACTTTAAAACTGTAATTTATTAGACAAGAGTCTAACGTTAATACGATTTCGCCAGACTTTTCTTTATTCCTTCGAAGTTTGAACGTACAGTATGTTAGGCTAGTTGCCATCTTATAGTAAAACTGAGTGAAAGGCCTAATGTTAGGCCTAACCGTGATAATTCATAGGGAGACAGCCCAGAGGTTAAATTTGATCGAAAATAGTTTTAAAAACGTTAATTGCTGTCATTGAGATGTATCAATAAGATGAATCATTCATTTTAAGTAAATTTCAGCCCCTTTTGGAAATGCAAATGCAAGAATTTACTGGAAATTTTTGAGAGAAGTGAAGACTTAACTCACAATAAGAATAAAAAGTTAAGATAATTGTTAAAAAGCATTTAACTTGTCACTGCCATTTCCCCGACTGTTGGCTTCGCCCGACTATGTACTTGTGAAAATGGAATATTGGTACATGGATGTCAGTTAATGGTTCCATAAACCCTTATTGACAACATTTATGGAGTGGCCCGCCATTATGTCACCCGGACTTGGCCCAACCTATGTCCACTGTGGTGCTATGGTAGAAGGGAATAGAGAACCAACTCTACCCTTAAGGGTGCCATGATATTGCTAATGGGGTTTGTGGCAATTGTGATGCAGTTATTTTCATTTTCCACTGATTTATAAACATCAAAACATGACGTCAGATCACGTCATTAATGACTTTTTTTTCAATGCTGCTGACATGCCTGAACTATATTCTGCTCTGAATGAAAAGTTGATAGAAATTCCTTCTTTTTTTTGAAGGGGGGGGGTGTTATTTATTAAAAAAATCAGCTTCTTTAAAATAAAAATTTTCTTTTAGGAGACCTTTTTCCTAGTCATAGAAAATCAAATTTTCTGTTTCCTTGGACCCCCACCAGGGGCCCTTAAGTGGGCCCCTGGCCCCCACGCCAAAAGTGTTTCACAAGATTGCGCTCTTGCGCTCATCGGCGCCAGCAATAAACTGCTTTCAATTTTTTCAACATTTATTTTTAATAAGCTACTTTCAGCTTTTTTATCAAGTGTCTCTCACATGCCTGAGTACTGCTTGGGCCTTCATTTACAATTCCTTACTTCATCATTAAAGTACTGCAGGAAGGATCCCCCTTCCTTGAGGGAATTTTATGGAAATAATGATTGTATTTCGTGGTTAGTCCCATTTGTTCTTAACGACTATTAGTTTATTTGTTCTTAACAACTTGCTTCCACAATCCCAATGTCAACCATACTGAGGGATGTGTATCATAACCACAGCTGTTAAAAATGGTCGTTTCTTTGAACTATACTCAATATGAGTTTCACCATTGATTGCATTTAAAAGCAGAGGTATTTATAAGCTGGAATATATAGTTTGCTGATAAAAACATTACATAATGTTAAATGTTAGTCAATCTAAAGCAATAATCATTCATATATAACCTCTTTTGGCACAAATGACTTCACTGTTAAAGGAGGCACAGTCTGACATAATTCTTTATTTCATATAATAGAATTGAAAATAACTAATTTTCTGACCAAGTTCCATAACTCCCGAAGCAATCTAACATATTTTTTGTTTAATTGTTAAAAACTTTAATGCTACTACTTTATAGTACCATGGTAGCTGCCATTTTGATTGCAAAACATGCAGATTATGTCATCGGCCCAGCAGGATCTTGGAATACTTTGTATTTCTTTAAAATGTACCTCAAGTTGTCTAGCTTATGAACAAGTGTTTTTATTTTGTAAGGGTGAAGGAAAATTTTGTGTATACATGAAATTGAAAAATCAAAACATGCTGATAAAACTTTGTGTCACATCATTTTGAAATAAAAAACTTTAATCACATATGTGGGAATCTATGTCATCATGCACAATATTTCAACACAGAATTGAACAAAATGGCAGCCCCCCTGAGTCGATTTCAAACATGAATAACTTGAGATAGGAATTTGACTCTGATGTTTTTGGCAGTTGGTTAAGATTTTGTATTCTCTATCATATGAAATAATGATTGTATCAGACTTTATGCCTCCTTTAATGTGTCGTTATGCTGAACAAGCATGCTAGTTAATAATGATAGATTATATCTGCCAAAATTTTAAGAAAATGTTAAGATGCTCAATTAGGCATGATGGAAATCTTCTGTTTTTGATTCCTGGGAAATGTGAAGTCTTATGCGGCAGCAACACTTGTACCTGCTGAGGTAAACTCTGTTATAACCCGGTCTGTGACGGGATGTTGTACTGTATATTACTTGATGGCAGGGGAAATATTTGTTTAAATTTTCTCGTACCACTTCACAAAGAAGCATCGATCGAAACATTTGAAATGAAGTGAAGTAAATCCAAGTCATTAGTCAAGAGTGGAGGTAAGTTCCGACAGAAAATAACTTTGCGGAATATAATTATTTTAAAAACAAGACATTGGGTAAAAAAAAAAAAAAAGTAAGCAGGTAAAATGATAATTATGAATTGGACCAGGCTTCACCTTTTACCACCATCGGTCATCTGTGGAGAAAATCCTATCAAAGACCCAAGTCCTGTATCATATTTTAAAAATAGGATCTACATAAATATGATCATACCAATATTCAGGGCCCCTGACACAGGTTTCATATGGCAGGTGAGAGAGAGGAAGGGGGGAGGGGGGGAGAAGATAAATGTTGTCAATTAATTTTGTTGTGAATAAATAACATAAGACCAATTTGAGAACCATTGCTTTTATAGTCAACACAAGACCAATTTGAAAACCATTGCTTTGAACATTGGGGAAGGGGGAAGATTATTCGGGAAGGGGGAAGATTATTCGGGAAGGGGGGAACATTATTCGGGAAGGGGGAACATTATTCGGGAAGGGGGAACATTATTCAGGAAGGGGGAACATTATTCGGGAAGGGGGAACATTATTCGGGAAGGGGGAAACATTATTCGGGAGGGGGGGGGGGCTATGCCCTTCTCCATGTCGGAGGCCCTGATATTCAATGCCTTCTACCACCCTGATATCGCAATTCTCAAGTGATGAAGCAATGCAGGCTTACCTATTTTATGTGCAGTTTTGACAGCACTAAATTTCACTTTTTTTTTTTTTTACCCAATTGAGCTTAGTTAAATTAGGCCTACACTTTTTTTCTAATATCACTCTGTTTTGAACATAAACTGGAATATAAAAAGAAGTACTCTACACAAGAGGAAGAAAAAAGCAGTAAGAGCATTTCATTATGCCCAACATTACTTGACACATGCACAGGAAAATTTTATTTACTGTATCAAGTAGGCCTAATAGTAAGAAAGAAAGGTTCAACGCGACACGAGTTTATAGACCCTATTGACTTCTGCTTCTTTTTTCACGGCCAAATGCTGTAGCTGTTTTTCTTCATACTGGCTGAAGCCGGATGTCCTTGATATTGGATTGCTGACAGAATGGCGTAGAAACGTTACTATAAAAATAATTATTCATGCAAAAAAAAAAAAAGAGGGAAAAAAAAAAAGAGGGAAAAAGTTGTAGGTTTTTTGTAAATTCTTGTTGACTTAGACTGACAAAGCAATTAATAAGCATCCATACTGGCTCAGGGATTTTTCAATGTATCTTGTCTAATCTGCAAAACTGACAAAGGCTCAGAAGTTTGGAAGCTGTGGAAAAAATATAAGACAAACATGTCAACATCAGTTCAAAATTATTCATTTCCCATCCTCAACATTTGGCCTAACAGTAGATCTATAACCGTGGAAAATATCAAACGAAATATTTAGTCATTAATATTTAACAGAACCCTACTACCAATATCAGCAAAGCTTAAAAATATGAACTCTTATGTCCCAATTCTAATTGTATAACAAAAGCAGAACACCATTACACATCGATTAAACCATGTAGCCTAACGCTAGGCTTTTTAATGTGACTGTGTGATAGGATAGCTAAATTCAATCAAAAAACATCGCCAGAATCAGTTTTTGTTTGCCCGAAATTCATTTTGTTTGTCCAAAAACTGTAAAAAAATTAAATTTAATCGAAGAATTGATTCAATTTTCACATCACATTTTTTTCCCTAATGGGATTTGATAAGTATTTTTATTGAAAATTCCGTCCGAAAAAATGCAATGCAAATGAAGACATTGCCTCGTTTCGTAAGCGAACATTGCAAAGAGGGCCTATGTACTGTGTACTGTGATTCTGAACGTTGCGATGCTGACTGAATTAAAAAAATATTTATATCCCAGAGTTCAACGTGAAAAATTATATTTTACGAAAGTTTTTAATTCCTCTAGGCCTCGCGTTAAAACATTTTGCTAAAGAAAAAGTCTGTCAGGCCTAATCCGATAAGCAGATTATTCTAACTGTGCAACGTTAGGAGTCCCTTTACAAAGCACAGGCACTTCGATCTTGATTGACATAATGCATACAATGTGTTATCGATTTTTAGCGCGTTAAGTCACAGATGAATAGAATCTGCAGGGCTGCAAGCTCGGTGATGTTAGCGCGGTAACCCACGTTTAGCGCGATTTTGCGCTTGGGCAGCTCCATTCATCATGGTGGTAAGTGCACTAACGCCCCGCACTTAGCGTGTACGGTTATTCCCGACTGTACTGTATAAGGGTGTTTCAGCTGACATCATGAGGTCACGTGACTTTGTTTACATCACCATTTTGTCGGGCGAACGATCGTCTGCTGTACACTCATTTAGACTGACAAACGCTTGCATGTTGTTATATAAGATAATTTTTAAAGATAATTATGCCAGAATCTTGCTGTGCTGTTGGTTGCACTAATAGACGTGTGCCGGGGAATAAAAAGATGTTTTCTCGATTTCCATGTGAATCTAAAAAAGAAAATTAGATTCTAAGATTATCTTTATAGTCTGGTAGAAGTTTTGTGAGGCATTTGTTAGCTTTGTTTGTAAATTACTTTTAATGGCTATTAAAAGTTTATGCGAATTTAGGCGATCTTTGGTAATTTACCTCAATCTAATTGCATTTTGTTTAATACCTAGTTTTCATTGTGTGATGAACAGCAAAAATAAAACCTTTCAAAAGTAACAAAAAAGAAGTTTTCAGATTTTAACAATCTTTGTTGCTTCATTTTAACTTTAAATAATTAACCTTCTCTTGCACAATATAACCTTTGCTCTTGATGTGCCAAAAAATGTAATCATTCGACCAAATTTTACTGTGTAATTTTGTTTATTTTGTTGTGAAGCAATCAGGTGATGAATAATTTAATTTCTGTGCAGGAAAGTGACATTTGTCGAGGTTGTCATGGAGGGCAGTTACTATTTCATTCACGATATCAACTGCCCAATCAGGACGGAGGAACCAAAGAACAGGTTCAAAGCCAGGAATATTAGGACGTTCTGGCAAATCATTAAAAGGTGAGACTCAAGATTTGGCGGCAAAAGTATTTTGCACTTCTTTAATGATTTTTTCACCAATGCACCTCCTCTCTTGATCCCAGCTTTTTTGCATTCAGTTCTTGTGTTTCTCTCAATCTCCCCCTGTTTTCTTTCCTTCCTACCTCTGGAATGATCTAACCTCTCAGGCACAATTTGACCCTTGCTGTCGTGGTGCCGTTAAGCCCTCTTTAAACAAACAAACAAGAGCTTCTCACCATATGAGGGGGATGATGGGTAACCCAGAGGAGTCAAGTGTCCCTTATTTCTTAATAGTTTTGATTTGCAACATATATGTTTTGGAGACAGCATGAACATGGTACTTAAGTTATATATTACTGAATGCCATGGTTGTGTAATGTTTTTCTTTATCACTGACAAAATTGTAATCCTGAAAACTGCAGGTTATAATATTCTAAACAATTTAGGTGTTGGTAGGAAATTTTTGATTTTGCTTTTTTTGAGCTTGAAAGATGTTTCACATGATCATCAAAGAGGCCTATTACATTATAATCCCAAGTCCCGATTGGCAAATGAAACAAGTCGGGAGATCATATTTCAAACCTGTCTCCACTTAGTCTCACTCTCCTGGATTATTTCATTAACACCAATGCTTGATTAACCACATGTGCCTAAAGAATTCCTCCCCCCTCCCCCTTCCTCCTCTCCTTAGTGGAGACAGTCAGAATTGCCAAGGGCATCTAGACAGCCAATTTCACACAACAGCACACAAACCACCTTTCTCTGACCTGAGCAAGGACACATATGCGATCCAATTACCGGGCTGTCACTCATTGCTTTTTGCATGAGTGCATTTTCAGTTGAGAGCTTTATATTATCACTATGGCTTTGTTTATTGTCTTCATTATTAATAACTTGCAAGTTTTAACAAGGAACTACACATGGTATAATTTGTATTCGTGTTTTAAATGCACACATCAATGATTTATAAACCTTTATAGTTATTCAGTGGATTCAATATGGTGCTTTTTTGTTACTTGTGATTTTTTATGTTTTTCCAGAAGCAAAGATAAGATTTGTTTTAGGTGTTTGGGGTTTTCCATGTCATGTTCTTATATTTTAATTTTTATCTGCTCTCATGGATATGTACAAATCCTTAAATCACAAACATTATCTCCATTTCTTAGACAATCCGGGACAAAAGTGTTGACCATTTTTCCCCATCTACCCCAGTTCCTTGTTGGAACTCGACTTGTACCTGCAACTTTCTGACTTTCAAAATTCTCTTCCAACATTGAAATGGGGTGAAAAGGGTAAAAAAAAGGATCAAATACTGTTGTCCAGAATTGTATCTTATGGACACGTGAATTTTAAATTCAGATTTGAACAAAATGGTAAAAGCATTCAAAAATCATATTACGGAAATTTTCTCACTAAGAAATAATGTTCTATTTGCAAAGGAACGACCGAAATTAGACTAGTTGTGACATCACATTCTTCAAAAGTCTCAGTGTACAGAATTTCCCCTGAAGATATTTTGGGTTACAAGTTACAACCACGGGATATATCACAAAAGTACTAATACAAAGTCTGTAGGTTTGTGTAAGTAACGATGGTTTACCCAAGGAGATACTACAGTACTATGTATTACCATGGAAGTAGACTTCCATGGTATTACCATTTGAAAAAAGTGGGTATGATTCTTTTACAGTCGACTTTGTGTAGCAGATATTTCCAACATGTTTTAAATATTTAATCATTGTCTAAAAGAACGAAGATATTGTTTCTTCTCAGATCTGCTTTTGAGACTGATTGAGACTCAGTGGAGAATATTTGCCCTATCAAGAAGTTTTCCTAGGGATGTGAATCAAATATGAATTTCTTCATTCGCCCACTAGTGCATATTTGTTTTATGTGAGAATGGGTGGTGCATGTGGTGGTCAGTGAACTGCAGACACATGGTTTGAAACTTGAGAACAGACCAAAGTTTTTTTTTATCTTTGCTCATTTTAGTCATATTTTTGCCTCTTCTTTAGTCTTCGTGAAACAGATCGACTGCTTTGCCATCTTCAGTCATTTGCTGCCAACAAAGCTTACTACACTGTCCCAGCCAGTGCATCCAAAGGGATGCCCCTGTTTTACATGCCGCCAAATTCTGACGATCCTGTCCTGGCACAAGATAGAAAGTAAGCTTCATTTTAAGCATAAGAAACAAAACCCTGCACCTCAGAATGGCCGAAAACAAGGTATTTTTGTGGGAAAAAAATTAGGCCTTAGCGTTACGCTATGAAAGTACCTATTACCCGAAAATGACATTTTCGTGTAATACGTAGGTACTTTCATAGCGCAACGTTTTTTTCCTTGTTTTTAGCGATTCCGGGGTGTTTACTTTTTTGCTGAAATATGACAAATCTGACAATAATTAGATTTCTGGGAGTTTTTAGTTGAAGTATGTGCAATTTTGGTTGAAATCACAAAAAATTGTGTTTTCTCCCATTGAATTTTAATAGGAAGAGGCAATCAATTTTCGAAGAAATACATAAAGATTGTCTTGGATTTCCCTTTATGACATCACGCTGTAGAATGTGGGGTCAGTTTTCTTCACACTTGCACAATATTTTAAATTCAATAACTTCTAAATTGAAAAAGATAGCAACATAATTTCTACACCAAATTTATTTGTTTCATAGTCCTCTATCATATATTTAAAAATGAAAATTCATGGGAATGATTCTTTAAACCCATGTTTTTTATTCCTCTGCTCCAATTGTTTTAAGCAAATTAACTGATTCTAACAAATTGTTTTGGGATCTTTACCTTACCTCCAAAACAAATTCTAACAAGAAACAATATTTCATAATTTGCACAGACTAGAATAAAGTTAAACAAATTGAAAGAATTACATTTTAAGCATCTGTCTTATCGCACATCACAAATTTTGCATATATGGAAATATACCTCAAGCTAATTGTTCCGCCAAAGACTGTTCTCATAATTTGATACTCTTAGTCAGTATAGTACTTAAATAGCCTGTAATCAATACGAAAATTATACAGGAGTGTATCGTCTGTTTTACTCTCATAACCTTTTTCCTCTTCTATAGATCTTGTCAAATCTGAATCGGCAGTTCCGGAAAACTAATGTAAATAATGTCACATAGCCAAGATTCACGTGTCCATAATAGACCAATCGTATATTGGGGGAATCTTATTGACCAATCAAATACTGGGGGACTCTTATTGACCAATCAAATACTGGGGAAATCTTATTGACCAATCAAATACTAGGGGAATTTTGGCCGCTTCACAATTCAAGCACGGTATGGAACCAAGCGTATGAATTTACTTCTAGTCATACCTTATCTTTCATGCTATAAATATGCAATCTGGTCACATGACCTGATTGTAACGCACTTCTAACCGACCATAAAAACGTAGTTACCAGCCCAGCCCTGACCTCCATAATACCTCTACTAACCCTCACTTCTTTTCAGCACGTTGTTATCACAACATTGCTGGAACTGGTCAAATTTTCTTTAAATTTTTTTAAGCTTTTCTAACAATTTTCTCCCTTGCAGCTTCTACCAGGCAGGTTTTTATGCTGTCCGGCCTTATTCTGTTTGCCTTTTCAAGTCTTCTGAGGTAAGGCAAGGTAGCCATGGGACCGGAAATTCTTTGGTCCTACTCACAGAGCTTTCCCGTTAGGCCTACACTTAGGATAGGGTGTTTTTGCATCCAACCTTACAAGGCAGGTGGCTAGTTCGAGAGAGTCCCACTTCCCGGCGATTGTTTTTAGGCCCTAGAGCACCCAGTGTGTCTGTTTAGTGGTCGTATTGCCCCTGGGTTTAAGTGTTTTTCACCTTCGGGCTCGCCCTTCCACGTGGAAAGCCTAGCGTTATACTATGCATTGAATTAACATGTTAGGATATCTTCAGTAGAGGTTCTCGTATGCATTAGGCCAACTTCTCTTATCGATGTTGGCGCATGCGTATTGGGTTGACATCACCACTGGGTGTTCGAGGAGTCTGCTTCATACAGCTCCAAGGAGCTACAGTTATTACAAGAGAGCCTATACTTATGTTACCATTACATGCCGTGTGTTTGTTTTTCTTGCATATAATTAAGACAGGGTTTTTAATTTTTAAGCTTGAATTTTGGGGCGTTGGAGAGACCTTGAAGGGGTCTTCCTGGCATCCTCTTTTCAGGAGATCTAATCTATTCTTTTTATCTCCACAGACACCAGGTTACTAAGTGGTTCATGTTTTCCACACTACCCCTGCGATTTTAAAGAATTTACTTTTGGTGCATTTTCTCAGGTTTCTAACAATTCTCAAGTACATTTCCCATAGGGGAGCCTTGGTGTAAGTATATATATTTTCTATGTATACATATTTTTATTTTTTCAAAACGCCAAGAGGTGATATAAATCATTATAGTCTCATAGTTTCTACTCATGCCATGACCACCGACTTGACGCCACTGAGCCATTGAGGTCTGTGTTAGTAGTTTACTTTGTTAAATTTTACCTGATTCACCCCCTGGAGGCCTCTGACTGACGCTACTAAGTTGGCTTGGCCATGGGTGCAGTCTATGGGACGTAAGTTACCTGAGTCTTATTTTGATCAGCTAAGTGGCATCCTAGACGTCACTTAAAATAAACCACTAGCGCCCCCTTCTCGACGCTTCTGAGTCGGTGAAGCGTATATTGTTAGTGGGTAACTCCTTTGTACACCAGCTGTGGACCATGGTTCCGTGTAGGGCCACAAAAAGGCGGCGCCCAAATAGGTAATAAGTGAGTTATAAGTAATTTTACGGCTCGCTCTTGAGCCATTGCATTACTTTCACAGGTCCATATGGGTCCGCACGGCTCCGATGATTGGCTCCATATGGCTCCATGGTCATGTTCACGGCTCCATTTGGGTCTGTGATGGCTCTGTACGGGTCCATCAGACGATTCCATATGGCTCCGTGGCCTACGGCTTTACAGGTCCATACGGCTCCGGTGAAAGGGTCCATACGGCTCCAGAGTTTTGTAACGGAATAACGTACACCGTACGATAAACCCGGAAATAGACCCGCTACCTATAAAGCTATGTGGCTGGGTGATAAGTGACAATTTTCAAAAGAAGTATGACATCACGAGAGCTATTTTCTTCTTGTTTCTGTAGCCATTAGCTACGCAGTTCCATGGCCGTGTGAACTGCCTCAGTAAGATTTTCCGCATTGAACGTTAGAGTTCCGCAATTTATTTCACCAGTATCATGAACAAGGAGGACAGGTCCCCGAGTATCAGTGCGTTATGCACCCAAGATGTCCCGCGATGCTTCGTGTGTTAACACTCTTTTAAGTTACGCTCTGGTGACATCCATCTCATGTGTTATGCATGCAGATTATGCTGCGAGTCCAACCCATGTACTCTGTGCAGTTACTGGTATCAAGCGGCCTGGTTGGAGCATAGACTCCACCGCGCCCAGCACTTTAAAAAAGCGGCCGGTCAGACAGGCTGTCTTTGTCTTCCTGCCACTGCCACCCAAGCCTAAGCCGCAGCCCCCTCCCGCCCGGGAGGCGAGGCCGCCGCCCACTCTCAGCAGGGCACCCGACAATGGGCCCTCGCAGCTGAGTAGGCGTATGCTTACGCGTACACCTTAAGTAGTCCGGCTTTCGCCTTCCCTTCCCCCCAGTACTGTCTCCTGTGCAAGGCAGGCCCCGTAGGAGGGACAGGGAATGGAATAGTACACACAGGAGAGGACGGAGTTGACATTACCAGTACTCTTCCTCCTTGTCCTCCCCTGAGCCCAGGTGGAGGTGAAGGAAGTGTCACAGGAAAACTCCCCTCGAGGAACCCACCTTCAAGGACACACTCAAGCAGACACTTGAGAATTTGGTGTCCCAGGCGCTGGAGTGGAGGATACCACCTCATGCACCTCGCCCCCAGCAGCTGCCACTGCCGCTGTATGGCATCAACTCGACCCTGAGGTCTCGGAGGAGGATGCTCTCGACATCTATCCCTCTGGAGAGGATGTCGATTTTTTGGACGATCGGGACCCTTCAATGGAGACCCTGGACATCCCCAAGGTACGGGACCACCCCCTCCTCCTCCAGATTCCTCCCGTCGCTCCAGCGCAAGTCGTCCCCAGTGCCGCATCATTAATGCAAATTGCCTAGATAGGACTCCTTTATCCTACCGGGTATCAGATGAGGACCTTTTCCGCTACCTCCCCCAGTGGACCCCCTTTTACATGAGGAGAGGGTTTCACAGCTCCTTGATTTGATAGAATGCGAAATTAAGCTGGATGTTGTAAAAGCACCTCTCGTAGAGGCTGGCCCACAGTCTCAACGTAGACTACTCAGCTCAGCCCCGAGTGAAACTAAGCCAACGGCTAGACAATTCCCCATAAATGCCTCCCTGGTAACCAGGGTTCAGCATTGGGCCAGGACCCTGGACAGGGACTGAACGGCCTACAACAAAGAGGTTGACAAGGCCATGCGTGTCCAACCAGCTACCTATTAGGTGCTCATTATCGATCCCGGAAGGAGTGTGGCAAAATGCCTCCCTGGTAACCAGGGTTCAGCATTGGGCCAGGACCCCGGACAGGGACTGAACGGCCTACAACAAAGAGGTTGACAAGGCCATGTGTGTCCAACCAGCTGCCTATTAGGTGCTCATATCGATCCTGGAAGGAGTGTGGCAACTCCTCCGCCAGCCCGCGAGTGGCACCGCAGAGGTGTCTAGCTCCGCGGGCAGGACCATGAAATTTCTTGATCCTGCAGTCCAGCGGAGGGAAGATTCTCTAACAGCTGTTGACTGGGCCATACAGCGGGGCTTTAAATACTAAGACCTCGCTGTATAGGTGACAGAGGGGTTAGACTCGGTTCTGCGTAGACATCTGCCAACTGACATCCTTACAACGACTGCACCTTTGCTAACCGGACTCTTGAATTTACTCGATGTGACAGTGGACCAACTCGCCCGAGTCTCTGCAAAGGTTTTCTCACTCCTTGGACTCTCTGAAGCCACTCAGACGGACCTTCGGCACTTACCAACAGAAGGCCCGGACTTGTTTGCAGGTCACTTCCGAGATGTCCTGTCACGCCAGGCCGGCCAACAGGACGATCTCCTCCCGCACATGGCCATCCTTCTGCCCCTGTACGGGGCTGGGGTTCCTCTTCCTCCCGAGGGTGGGGGAAGGGCAAGGGGCAGCGCTTTTGACCAACCCTCGACGCCCTCGTTGGCGGGCGGTCCAGCCGGGGACATTTTCCAGAGGCATGGGAGAGAGTCACCACAGACAAATGGGTGCAATGAACCATTCGGCAGGATTACCATCTAGAGTTCACGACCCCCCCCCCCAATCCTAGGGGGTATTTCACCCCACCCCTATGCCTCGTTTGAACGACCACGCAAAGTTGTTGAGGACAGAGATCGGAGAGCTGGCGAAGAACGCCATCACCCCCATCTTCATTCCTTCCAGGAACTTCGCAATGTCCACATTTTTCCTGGCCCCCAAGAAGGGGAACAAGTGGTGCCCAATCATCAATCTGAGACTACTCAACAGATTCATTCGTCTGTTGAATTTCAAGATGGAGACTCTTTACGCCATCCTCCTTCAGTTGACGAGGGGCCTGTGGGCCACCTCCGTCGACCTCGCGGATGCATTCTGTATCTCCATGTGCCGATGCTCGAGGAACACAGGCATTTTCTGTCGTTCCAATTCGAGGGAGTTACGTACACGTTCAGGGCGTTACTCTTCGGGCTATCCATTACTCCCAGGGTCTTCACCCAGATTTTGAGGGTTCCTGTGAAATCAATGCATCAGAATCTTTTATGTTCCTAGACGTCTGGCAGTAGACGCAGCCACCATTGCAGAACACACGAACGTAGTCATAAGAGTGGCTCAGGACTTGGGGTGGGTAATCCTTCTCGCCAAGTCCAATCTAGTTCTTCTTAGACTCCCACCTTTCTGAGAGCAGTCCTGGATTTTACACAAGGTTGTATACGACCAACGGAGGAGCGGATCCTAGCCGTGAGGGCGGGAGCCGACGTCCTCCTCTCGCAACCGGCATTGCTGGCGAGAGCGTGGTTGGTATTCCTAGGATACTTAGCCAGCTTAGTAGATGTAGTCCCCATGTGCAAGTTTTGCATGCGGGATCTACAATTTCATCTATTGGATCATTTTGTCCCTTCCAGGAGGAACCTCAGTGTCCTCATCCCCCATACACAGGCAGTGGTCCCCCACATTTGGTGGTGGTGCGTCCACTCTCACCTGTCACAGGGAGCGATTTTTCCACAAGGTGATGTACGATTAGTCCGAAATGTTTTATCTGGTAGCTCCCAACTGGCCCGGCCAACTGTGGTTCCCTCAGCTGCTCAATCTTATCGCAGGTTTCCTGTACGAACTTTCGGTCACGGACAAGTTAGTCTCAATCCCGGGCTCTGGCAAACTGCACCACAATCCAATTGAGCTCTCCATTTGACTGTGTGGCCTCTATCCACGAATCCCTTGTGTCGCAAGGTCTTTTAGAGGCAGCTGCCCAAATGGCAGCCCGAAGCACTTCCACTTTGGGGATGTATGCTTTCAGACATGGAATGTTCCAAGACTGGTGCAAGGATAGATCAGTTTCTTCGCATCACCTCTTGGTGATGTAGCAAATTTTTTTTTTTTTGGTGGTCCAGTTTAACCTGAATAAATTCATCAATACAATCAAGGGGTTGAGGACAGCCATAGCAGCTATCCACCGGGACTTTCCAGATGGTTCAACCATCACCGATGCGCAGTCTCTGGAAAGATTAATTAAAGGAATGTTATTACAAAGACCTTCAGTTTGGAACCTCGCTCCCTCTTGGGATATGCAGGTGGTTCTTGAGACATTAGCACCGGCTCTGTTTGAGCCTTTGTCAGAATGTCCACTCATGTCAGAACTGATGATCAAAACGGTATTTCTACTCTCAGCGGCCTCTACTGGCCTTCTTTCGCTCAAAGAAGGCCATATTCACTTTGAATGAGGGGGTGTTCGACTCGTGCCCGACCCAGCCTTCTTAGCCAAGAATTCCTTCCGTCACTTGCTACGTTTTCTGACACGGCAGAGGACAAGACCTGGTGCCCAGTTCGATGTCTCAAGGACTATATTAACCGTACGCAATCTTTTCGGAATGACGTAAGCGCCTTAATCGTGTCCTTACAAAATCCGCATCGCGCCTTCTTGTGTGATACGATTTCACGTTGGATTGTTCAGGCAATCACAATAAATGCGCGTTATTTATAGAACGATTGGTCAAGGCACATCAGGCGCGAGGCATAGCTACACCACTTGCGCTTTTTGGTGGGGTTCCCCTTAACGAGATTCGTCGTGCTGCGGTATGGAAAACACCAGCCACGATCATCTCCGCATATCTGAAGGATATACCAGATAATCAAGGCGGAGTTGCAAGGGCTGTTCTTTTGAGAAGAGGACCACCCTTTTCTTGAGGTGAATATTCTTCCTTTCAATTATTCACGCTCTCTCGTTCAGTCAAGATTCTTTTGTTAATTTTCTTCTCGTCTTATTCGTTCATTAATGGGTTTCGGCCGCTGTTGTGGCACGTTTAATTCGTTCTTTTTACTAACGGAAAATATTTGCCGTTCAGGCTCTTTTTATTTCGTTTAATCATACTAATGAAACTTTGCCGTTGTTTCGGCGATTGTTCTTTGGTTGTTTTACTAACGGAATTTTGCCAATCTTTGGTACCTTTTATTTTGTTTATGTTTTACTAACACGGTTCTGCTGCACTTCTGGCAGCTTCTGTTTAGTTTAACTTTACAGACAGTTTGATACCATCATGCTTAACCAAAGCGCCCCGTTTCCCTGACGAATCTTGTAAGTTTTCGTCATGACGTATTGGGCGTTGTTTACAGTTTGACTCTGTTCACTAACGGATTCTGTTCGCATGCTTTTGTGGGTGACTAACCTATGTTCTGTAGACGTTATGCCTTGGTTATTCTTAACAGGGTGCTGCCTGTTTTCTTGTTATAACTAGCAGTGGGTTACTATTTTTAATACTTTCTATTCAGAGATCTTTCGTCCTTAAGATGAGAAGGAGTTTCGTCCTTTAAGCAGGATAAGACTAGTGCGAGTTTTAGGACCAGCCTTTAGAAAATTGTGCTGTGACCTGAACCCCCTTCCTTCCTATCCCCGGTTGCAATGTGATTGCATATTTATAGCATGGAAGGTAAGGTATAACTAGAAGTAAATTTACCCTGCTAAACGTAGCGGGATATTTACGAGACTTCTACTTACCTTCCATGCATCCAGGCCCGCCTCCCCTTTCGATCAGGCCTTGGTCGAATGTTAAGTGAGAGTTAGTAGAGGTATTATGAAGGTCAGGGCTGGGCTGGTAACTACGTTTTTTAGGTGGGTTAGAAGTGTGTTAGAATCAGGTCATGTGACCAGATTGCATATTTATATCATGGAAGATAAGTATAACTCTCGTAAATATCCCCACTACGCTTAGCGGGATAAATATATGTTTTCAAGTGCATGAAATACACACGCGTATTGCTTCTTACAATGTTTTCCTCAAAAGTGCACCTGATTGGCTGGGAAACAAAAGGACCAGTTCCTCCAGCATTTGATTGGTCAAAGTACTGAAGAAATCACATTCGGCTAAGCTCGGCTTGCAAAGGTGTAGTACTCAGTGTACAATCACATCAGTATAGATATTGCTCTTATCCCTTCAGTATCGGAATATCTTGAATTTTGATAAGTTGATAGGGATAGCAGAAATTAACTCGTCCAGCCTTTATTTGGAATCTTAAGAAGTTTAAATGTCATAGAAAATGTATCAATGTGGCTGTATTTACAAAATTGTGTTATTTTTTATAATTTTTAAGAAATATGTTTTGTTTTTTTACCAAATATTATTTTTCTATTTAGAGACAAATCGTTCATCCAGTTTGCTGATTTCTGGAAGCAGATAGCACTCAAGGATCCAAAGCAGTGGTAAGTAAACGATTACGCTCATGACTTAAGAGCAAGTAAAAATGCCACAAAACTAAAGCAACTTCACCGTCCTCAAAGGCATAAATCAAATGCACACTTTTTTTTTAACAGGTTTTCTGCATCTTGTTCGGGATATAAAGCTTTTCCCTGTTTATCCCTTTAACTCATAAAATGTCTCCTTAAGACCCATGAGTGATTTTTTAAGTTATCTTTTTAGATTCTAGAAGTGATCTATTTACAGCAATGGCAATATAATATAGATTTGAAAGCAGTGGAGCAGTCGCTAGGGCATATGCAAATCACTAGTGGATGTGTTTATACTTGCAGAGTTGAGAATAAGTTATAAAATATTCCTTGGTTCTGAAGAAAGGTGTCAAAAATCTTCCTACGAAAAATTGTGACAAATAATATCAATGTAGTTAAGAAATCTTTGTATACTTCCCTCTGTCGCAATTTAATGTACTTTTCATTCTTCAATTACATGGGATGTTTCTAGAGCATATATTTACCACATATACTGTTGTTTTTTTTCATTCATGAATTCCTGATTTTCCCATGGTTATAACCTATAACCGCAGGAACCGTATATATTTTCCTGCTCCATATACTTGATTTTCTTTCCCTTTCAGGCAGAGGTGGCTTCACACACATCGTATTGGCATGCTGCTCTCACCTGACTTGTAAGTTGTGTGGCAGGGAGTTAAACCTGTTATTTAAGAAGATATATTTCCCTTTGAATGAAATTTGATTTTTTGATTTAGATTATTCTTGACCAAAAATGTTCATTTTGTAAAATTAAGTACACTTGTTCTAAATATCATGAGGAGTAAAGGCCATTAGGCTCTGTCTGAAAATATTTCTACAAGAAAACTGCATCAATTACAAATAAAGGTAGTCATGCATGCACACTCCAGACAAAACAGCAAACTGTTGTTGCTCAGTAAGCTTTCTGCTCCACTATCCTGAACTAATATGGCAAGCACATACACTGCACTTGTGCGATGAAGCTGGTTAACTATTGAATAGATCCTTTCATTGAATCAGCAAAGCGGAAAGTTCAGAAAGGGCTAGTATTACAGAAATGATTGTGGTTTTTCACTTGCAGGAAAATCAAGCTTTTTGAAATCCGCCGTACAGCAGATATTTTGATCAATTGTAGTAACGGTATTTATACAGCATGTTGAATGTTTTAGTAGGACTGATGGTTCTTTTTTAGGTGATTCAATAGCCTTTGGTTTGATTTAAACCAATACAAATCATTTTCTCCCATTATGTGTGATGTAAAACAGTGAGAAATCAAAGAAGTACCGTATTTGACGTGGCGCTTACCAAAATAGATTTGCACCACTTTTTAGGCCCACGGTTCCTTCCTAATAAGGACCCATGCCCCGAGCCACGAATAGTATGCTATTCTAACTGCATTGTGTGAACTGGTTGTATATTAGCCCTACAATATTCACCACGAAACCATAGAGAGCGTCACACGCAAAATGACCAAAGAATGTAATCAAACTTATTTTAAGTTTTCAAATTAATCAAATAAATTATGTTAGCAGTCAAAAAAATGTTGTGTGGGCACTTATTAGAGCAGGGATGTGTAATATGTCGAATACAGTAATTTTGCTTTTGTCTTACTTATGGTTGGCAAACCCTGTGCAAAAGGAAAGTTGAAATTAATGTTTCATGATATGAAATAACAAAAAAATGTCTCAGATTGTGGAAAATATGGAAACCTAATTTGCATTTTTTTAAATGTATTTTCACATATTTGTATGCCATATGCTAGTAGTTTGGTAACAAACGATAACTTGATGAGATCTATTCCTAAGATATGACTCTTTCAAGGTGAATCTTTCCCTGTTTTCTGCAATACTCAGTGAGCTCCTTTGGACAAGGCTTTTGTGTTTAACAGAGGGAAATCTATTTTTTTTTTTAAGGGAGGGAGAGATTCGTAGAATTCTCATGGAGAGGATTCAAAGATCAATTTTTAGAAATTCTCTCTACATTATTTTTCCACCCATACACCTCCTCTCTCGATCCCAGCTTTCTGGCTTTTAGTTTTCGTGTTTCTCTCAATCCCCCCCTGTTTACTCTCCTTCCTATCTCTGGAATGATCTAACCTCTTAGGCACAATTTGACCCTTGCTGTTGTGGTGCCGTTAAACTCTCATCAAACAAACAAACTAGGTAAATTGCAGTTGGACTCGAATCTGGGACCCTTATCATCTCAACTGACTGAGCTACCTGCCCCCTAAAGAAGTAAGAGTCTAAACAATGTCTTGTCGACTTGAAAGATATAATATAACTGTAATATGTCTTCTCAATTGAATTTTGAATTTTCCTTAGACCTCCTCCTAAACATCTTCATCAACCAAATTCGAGCGGACGTTTTCAGAATATTCAGTGTCGTGTAGCCCAGAAGGAACTGAACACACTGCTGATGGATTGGAGTACTTTCATTCTCCTTGAGAATCATAGCTACATCAACATAACATTCACGTAAGTAAAACCCAAACATTCTTTACAGCCACCCATTCATGAAAAATTTAAGTGCATGGTGCATGTGGTATTTGAGAGATATGTGTCTCGGGGGCATGATGAATAACTCTGGCTATAAATTTGCAGTCTATTGCACTCAAACTATTATTTATTATTATTACTATTATTTATTATTTATTATTATTTACTATTATTTATTATTTATTATTATTTACTATTATTTATTATTTATTATTATTACTATTATTTATTATTTATTATTATTTACTATTATTTATTATTACTAGTCATTATTTTTGGATCCAATTACCAACTAACAAAATTAAACATTGGCAGTATTGCTATTGGTATTGACAGTATGAAATTATCTTCCACTGTCAAATATTTGGGCGCTTGGTTAGATCAAGGTATGACAATGGCTGACTATGTCAATCACAAATGCAAAACTGCATTTTACCATTTATTTAACATTAGAAGGTGCATGAATTTTCTGGACAGAAGCTTTGCAATATCACTAGTAAATGTACTTGTGCATAGCTGCATAGATTATTGCAATGTCCTTCTTGCAGGGGTGCCAGGTGTTACAGTGAAAAAGTTGCAGCGTGTTCAGAATTATGCTGCAAGGCTCGTCACAAGAAGCAACCGTTTCACTCCATCACTTTATCTACTGTAAAATCTTCATTGGCTACCTGTCTCATGTAGAATTAAATTTAAAAATTTAATACTCATTTTTAAATCCCTTCATGACATTGCCCTGTTATATCTGACCGAAATGTTTCATTATAAACAAACTAGTTACCGCCTTCGCTCTCAAAACCACCTCATCCTTTATGTTGCAAAAAGTAAACTTACATATGGCGATCGCTCTCTGCAAATATTTGGCCCAAAACTTTGGAATGACTTACCTCTTTCAATCAAATCTGCTCAATCCCCCAAACAATTCCACACCTTGCTTAAGGCTCACTTATTTAATTGTTTTTTCAACATCTCTTCATAATTTTGTTCTTCTTTGTTTTCTTTATATTTCATGCTTATCTTATTTACACATTTGTATTTATTTTCTTTATATGCATATTTTGTAAGGCGCATTAGAATAAGTTATTTAGATAATGCGCCATATAAGTGTAATAAACTTAAACTTAACTCACCAGAGTGTTTATAACTCACTGATGAAAACATCCTTTTAAAAGTCCAAATGAATCCTCAGTCTTGCATTACATGCATGACTTGGCCCTGCAGTAACCAAATCCACAATATCTTGCTCTTACAATAAGTTCCATTGTGTGATTGGGAGTATAATAACTGAAGCGTAAAATGACTGAATTATTTGTGGTGGGTTTCTTAATTGCTTCTATAGCAGTCTAAAAGTCATACCCACCCAAATGAAGGTAGCGAGGATTGAGCGTAATGGGGAAGGGGGGGGGGGGGCCAAGGGGAACTCTACCCCTCAGAGGATTTTGACTTCCTAGTTGCATGCTTGCTGCCAGGGTGGGAGGTAAAATTGGGAAATTATTAACATTACATTAAAAATTTGGTCAAATTATGAATTTTTCCTGGAAATTTAAAAAAAAGGATCATCCCTGCCATCCCCTGCATCCCCGCCATCCCTTGCATTCCCGCCATCCCTTGCATTCCCGCCATCCCTTGCATCCCCGCCATCCCTTGCATCTCCGCCATCGCTTGCATCCCTGCCATCTCTTGCATCCCCGCCATCCCTTGCATCCCCGCCATCCCTTGCATCCCCACCATCCCTTGCATCCTCGCCATATCTTGCATCCCCGCCATCCCTTGCATCCCCTCCATCCCTTGCATCCCCGTCATCCCTTGCATCCCCGCCATCCCTTGCATCCCCGCCATATCTTGCATCCCCGCCATTTCTTGCATCCCCACCATATCTTGCATCCCCGCCATCCCTTGCATCCCCGCCATCCCTTGCATCCCTGCCATCCCCGCCATCCCTTGCATCCCCGCCAACCCTTGCATCCCCGCCATATCTTGCATCCCCGCCATATCTTGCATCCCCGCTATATCTTGCATCCCCGCTATATCTTGCATCCCCGCCATTCCTTGCATCCCCTCCATCCCTTGCATCCCCGCCATCTCTTGCATCCCCGCCATCTCTTGCATCCCCGCCATCCCTTGCATCCCCGCCATCCCTTGCATCCCCGCCATTCCTTGCATCCCCTCCATCCCTTGCATCCCCGCCATCTCTTGCATCCCCGCCATCTCTTGCATCCCGCCATCCCTTGCATCCCCGCCATCCCTTGCATCCCTTGCATCCCCGCCATCTCTTGCATCCCCGCCATCCCTTGCATCCTCGCCATCCCTGCCATCTCCGCCATCCCTTGCATCCTCGCCATCCCTTGCATCCTCGCCATCCCTTGCATCCCCGCCATCCCTTGCATCCCCGCCATCTCTTGCATCCCCGCCATCTCTTGCATCCTCGCCATCCCTTGCATCCCCGCCATCCCCTTGCATCCCCTTGCATCCCCACCATCCCTTGCATCCCCGCCATTCCTTGCATCCCCTCCATCCCTTGCATCCCCTTGCATCCCCGCCATCTCTTGCATCCCCGCCATCCCTTGCATTCCCGCCATCTCTTGCATCCCCGCCATCCCTTGCATCCCTTTCATCCCCGCCATCCCTTGCATTCCCGCCATTCCTTGCATCCCCGCCATCTCCTGCATCCCCGCCATCCCTTGCATCTCTGCCATCCCTTGCATCCCCTCCATCTCTTGCATCCCCACCATCACTGCATGCATCCCTTGCATCCCCGCCACCACTTGCATCTTTTGACCATCATTAATTAAGCTTAAAACCACTATGATTATTTGAACTTGGCATCTATCTACATTATTGTGGATTGGACTTTGACATGGCATCCTACCCATAAAGCACATTTATTAGGAACTTTCTGGGACTGACGTCATTTTCTATTGACGGTTAATTTAAAGTTTTGCAGATTAAGCTTTGACAAAGACCCAAGTAAACAATTGTCATTCTTATTGATATGTAACAATGGGTATATGTAACATGCAAACATTTTTCTTTCTATTTAGGCAAATAAATACTGTTTTAATATCATTTTGTTCATTCCTTGATTTTTATTTTAAAGGATTAGTTCAGGGGTCAAGCAAGTCTATCTTATATGAAAGGGGACTTCAAAAGAAACAAATTGGTGAAGAAATCATTCAAAAATCTTATTCTGCTCAGGAGATATTCAAGTTTAAAGTGTGGTATTATTTGTATAGAAACGACTGAAATCAGACTAGTTGTGATGTCATAGCCTCAGATTCCCCAAAGTCTTTATGTATTCTATTATATTTTGTGATGCAATTTTGTGTCTTAACAACAACTGGGTGTATCAGAAAAGTAGTAAAACATAACTAATAAGGTTAATTATAATTGTCCACCAGAAGAAAGTTTGAGGGAAAATTCAAATAGTAAAAACTTGAAAGAAATTTTCTTCAAAATACATTAACAATTGTTAAGAATGTGAGGACGAAGGTGCCAACCTTATATAGTAGACTTACTACACCAGTCATTTCTACAAAGATAAGACAGAGTTTTAAACTCCTTATCAGAATATTTAATGCTTCCTTCACCATTTTGTGTCTTTTAAAATCCTCTTTCATTTAAGATACGTTTGCTTGATCACTGAACTAATCCTTTAGTGAGAACTGAACTTTTAAGGAGAAGACAGAGGAACTCATACCTTGAGTGTCTCACACCACTTGCACTTATCCTTCTATTTTCACAGGGACGCTAACAGTCCACCAACGTCCTTCTGTATTATCCGAGTGGTGTGGAAAGGTCCTTGTACAGTGATTCTGAGGTTGGCGTTTCTTGGGGGAACACCAGCCGACACTAGAAACCAGGCAAGTTTTGATTTCAACTCTTCTACAAGAATAGAGTTTCAAACTTTTTCACTCTTGTATTAGAGTGTAAGGAAAAAATAAACATTTTTTTCATGGCAGGTGCTTTCGTAGTCGTCATTAGATTTTATCATTGGATGGGTGCCCAGCAGTTCTATAGCATATAAATTAATTTATCCAATAAAAAAAATATTTTCTTTAAATTCAAAAGAGATGAGTAAATTAGCAATAAAATCAAGGCCTTAAAGGAGGTGTAGGATTGCTTATGTCTTGTTATTTCTTGGCAGAACCATTGGAAACTCATGACTTGGAAAAATATCTACAGTTGCAGCGGTTATTACAGCGGAAAAAATGGGAATTCGCGGAAATAATTTTGTTTTTCCTTTGGATAAATATGTGCTTAAAAAACTTTCCCTGTGTAATTGTGCAATGAATAGTGCATTACATTGGGAAAGGGGAGCATATATTACGTATTCACTACATTCATATTATTTCTGTCACAATTTTAGAATAGGTCACACCCACCCCACTCACTCTTACCTCCTTACTGACTCCCCTCCCCCACCCCTCTGCAACAATTTCCATTGCACCCTCACAGTCCATCACATTCTCCTTGCTTGCCCCCTGTACAACCTTCCCAGAGCTTCCCTCGCTGCCCACAACCCAGTAGCCGAGCTCTCCCCCAAAAAAGCTCAGGACAAAATTATCTCCTTCCTTCATCGTGCTTTCCTCCACAACCATATTTAGTCCTCCTTCCCCACCCCTTTTCTCTCTACATTATTTTTCCACCCGTTCACCTCCTCTCTCAATCCCAGTTTTCTGGCTTTCAGTTCTCGTGTTTCTCTTAATCTCCCCCTGTTTACTCTCCTTCCTACTTCTGGAATGATCTAACCTCTCAGACACAATTTGACCCTTGCTGTTGTGGTGCCGTTAAACTCTCATCAAACAAACAAACCTTTATTTAGAACCGTGGGAAATTTGTATAATTAATTCTAACTCTATGTACATCAATGTTTTGAATTGGATATTTTGATCATCAATAATTTGGTTAATAAATTGCAATCCATTATAAAAAGCTCTTTAGACGAGGCAATTTCTCAATGTAAGGCTAATGATGGTACAGTGATTCATTTATGTGCAGGCATATTCAACATGCTTTACAATGTAAACTATCAAAGTTCAAAACTGCAGCCAACACACAGCTTACAAGATGGTGATTGATAGTTTAGTCAAGTCAATCTTTATTACAGTTGGTTATATTCATTAATAAGGGTGTATCAGCTGAGGTCTCGGATTTTGTTTACATTGCCATTTTGTCGGGCACAAACACTGTCATCTGCTGTACTCTTAATTAGACACAAACATTTGCATTATGTTATTAAGAGAATTTTTGTAAGATAACTATGCCGGATCTTACTGTGCTGTCGCTTGCACTAATAGACGTGTGCCAGGGAATAAAAAGACATTTTTTCAATTTCCATCTGATCCTGATCGATGTTCGAAGTGGGTTTTTGCTGTACGACTCAAGGACTTTCAAGCTATGGTTCACACTAGGATTTGCAGCTAGCACTTTATATCAGATAGGTCTTATAGGCTTTAATTGTCTGCGTATAACGAACAATCAGATGGCGTTCACGTAAAAGTTACTCTTTGTATATAATAATACCCTGTGAATATATAAAACGTAAGGAAAATATGAAGTAAAATTGGAAGCGAACAAAAAAAATTGCACTCAGTATAATTCGCTGAACTGATATGTAGGTAAGCATGCAGTATGTTTGTTGTATGTATGATGTACCTGAGCTGTGTGCAGACGCACGAAACGCAACGATGCTTGATCTGATATGTAGGTTAGCATGCAGTATGTTTGTTGTATGTATGATGTACTTGAGCTGTGTGCAGACGCATGAAACGCAATGATGCTTGATCTGATATGTAGGTTAGCATGCAGTATGTTTGTTGTATGTATGATGTACTTGAGCTGTGTGCAGACGCATGAAACGCAACGATGCTTGATCTGATATGTAGGTTAGCATGCAGTATGTTTGTTGTATGTATGATGTACCTGAGCTGTGTGCAGACGCATGAAACATAACGATGCTTGATCTGATATGTAGGTTAGCATGCAGTATGTTTGTTGTATGTATGATGTACTTGAGCTGTGTGCAGACGCATGAAACGCAAAGATGCTTGATCTGATATGTAGGTTAGCATGCAGTATGTTTGTTGTATGTATGATGTACTTGAGCTGTGTGCAGACGCATGAAACGCAACGATGCTTGATCTGATATGTAGGTTAGCATGCAGTATGTTTGTTGTATGTATGATGTACCTGAGCTGTGTGCAGATGCATGAAACGCAACGATGCTTGATCTGATATGTAGGTTAGCATGCAGTATGTTTGTTGTATGTATGATGTACCTGAGCTGTGTGCAGACGCATGAAACGCAACGATGCTTGATCTGATATGTAGGTTAGCATGCAGTATGTTTGTTGTATGTATGATGTACTTGAGCTGTGTGCAGACGCATGAAACGCAACGATGCTTGATCTGATATGTAGGTTAGCATGCAGTATGTTTGTTGTATGTATGATGTACCAGAGCTGTGTGCAGATGCATGAAACGCAACGATGCTTGATCTGATATGTAGGTTAGCATGCAGTATGTTTGTTGTATGTATGATGTACTTGAGCTGTGTGCAGACGCATGAAACGCAACGATGCTTGATCTGATATGTAGGTTATCATGCAGTATGTTTGTTGTATGTATGATGTACCTGAGCTGTGTGCAGACGCATGAAACGCAACGATGCTTGATCTGATATGTAGGTTAGCATGCAGTATGTTTGTTGTATGTATGATGTACTTGAGCTGTGTGCAGACGCATGAAACGCAAGGATGCTTGCCCTGCAAAATATCTTCCAGATGAGTTACATCCCTATTTTTGTTGAAAAATAGTTACTTCGAGTGGAAATGCTTCTCTTAGTTTGTAATTTGAATATTCATTTTCATGATAAAAGCCCGAACATTTAAATGACAGTGTAAATGTCATGTTCACATAATTATTTTGTTTTGTTTGAATATTTACAAATCTAGTATGTGGTTTTACAAATTTTTCAAATAATTTTCATACACGTGACCATTAGTGGTAGAGCTGTCACGATAGGGGTAATTCAGATATTGATTAAATCACGGACAAAAATATTGTGATTAATCACCAAATCGTGATATATCACGATATCTATGTTACGATTATTCTTTTGGGAAAACTGTTAGTGTTTCCAGCAAGCAGATCTTAAATTTTTGAATAAAATCTAAGGAAAGGAAGCAAAAAAAAGAATCAGTTTTGCTGCAATTATTCTGTTAAAATCTCATTCATTTTCACAAGGATTTGGTTTAATATGCAGTTTACATGTGAAAATGGTGTATCACAATATCTTGGTCAGGGAACTTTTTGTATCATGCTTCCCTCTACAACCGTATTTAATTCTCTTCTTCCACCCCCTTTCTACTTTGTTTTTGTTTCAACCATGCACCTCCCCTCTCGATCACAGCTTCCCTCTACAACTGTATTTAATGCTCCTCTTCCACCCCCCTCTCTACTTTGTTTTTGTTTCAACCATGCACCTCCCCTCTCGATCACAGCTTCCCTCTACAACTGTATTTAATTCTCCTCTTCCACCCCCTTTCTACTTTGTTTTTGTTTCAACCATGCACCTCCCCTCTCGATCATAGCTTTCCTCTACAACCGTACTTAATTCTCCTCTTTCACCCCCTCTCTACTTTGTTTTTGTTTCAACCATGCACCTCCCCTCTCGATCACAGCTTTCTGACCTTTTGTTCTTGAATTTCTCTCATTCTCCCCCTGTTTCCTTGCCTTCCTACCTCTAAAATGATCTGACCTCTCAGGCACAATTTGACCCACTTTGTCGTGGTACCGTTAAGCCCTCATCAAACAAACAAACATATGGAAAAAGCAGTATCACGATATCGTGATAATCAATATATCGTGATAATCAATATATTGTGAAAATCAATATATCGTGACAGCTCTTATAATTAACCTTTCTGGGTTAGATAATTGACAGCTTTTTCAACCAATCACCACATGATTTTGCCTAGCAACAAAATCTGCATATCTTAAGTGGGGCAACCCTACGCGGTATTAGTACAGCTAGCTAACAGCGCGTGCTAATATAGTCAATGCAATATACTGTACAAAAAACATTTCTCCACACACAGACTGACTGACAGACAAGATGGTGAATTAAAATTGTGCTTACGGGCTCGCTACGAGCTTTGAAAATTTGATTCCTGTTACCCAGCTAGAATAGCAAACAGAATTTTGTTTATTTCTTTTGCTGAAAACTTTAAAGATCTGCAGAAAGTGCCATAAATGGATAGAAACTTGCGTTGCGGCAGGCCACTTGAACACCTAAATGTCAATGCATTAGTCATACATGATTGCGGATTTGAGGTTTGTTTTCCCCACCTAGTTACCGTGCTGCTATGATGGGTGTGGCTTATATTTTCTCAATTGGAGAGGTTAATTGGTATGTCTTTGTAAGTTTGATCAGTCTGGTATCTTTTGCTACAGATTGTCAATCAACTAAAAGAGAAACTGAAAAATCTGACGATGCCTAAGAAGCACAGCGGACAGGATTCGGTCAGGGTGCAGCGAGGTCGCAAGTCGTCTATTGCAAAGAGCAAGAAAGGCCCGCAACCCATAGAACCCGCCAGCCAACCGTGCATCTTGCTTCTCGCCAGGCCTATAGAGGTTATTCTGGTCAAGTAAGTGTAAATCTTTATCTCAATTTTGCTCCTAAAAATGAGGACTATAACACTCATTGTTCTTGGCTTGAGGGAGCACTTAAGTAAGTTAAATCCATCTAAGCCATAGGGGGCTGGTGTTTATGCATCTTGCTTCTCGCCAGGCCTATAGAGGTTATTCTGGTCAAGTAAGTGTAAATCTTTATCTCAATTTTGCTCTTAAAAATGAGGACCATTACATTCATTGTTCTTAGTTTGAGGGAGCACTTAAGTTAGTTAAATCCATCCGAGCCATAGGGGGGTGGTGTTTATCTCCGGTGTCCATGGCGCAAACGGATGAGAGCACATGTTTCCCCCTAGGCGGGATGTCTGAGGGGGAATACTGCCAGATACTGCGATACTGGTTCTCCTTTTACAGCTGAGTGGACTGGAGTGGGAAGAGTAATGTATCTTGCTCAAGGACACAGTGCAGGTCTTGCAAATAAACCCGGTACATTATGCATATGATCAAGACTCCGGAGCCATTGCACCTCCTACAAGTCATTATTTTTAGTTTGATCAAGACTCCGGAGCCATTGCACCTCCTACAAATCATTATTTTTAGTTTGAGGGAGCAGTGTTAAGGGTTGAAGTGTTTTCAGGGCAATTTCAAAGAAGAAATGAACGTACATTTTAGACTTTTTAAGGATGGCATAATTGAAATTTGAAATTAAGTTATTGGTTTTACCTTACCTTATTGCTCCCTTCTCCTGGGTATAAAGATTGAGGCTTCTCTAAGCAAATTCTTCCATCTCTTTCTGTCTCTTGCTACTACTGCAGCTTCTCCCCAGCTGTTCCATCCAAAACTGTTTCTCTCCTTTTTTACCACTCTTCTCCATGCATAGTCTTGGGTCTTTCCTTCTTTCTTCTACCTTTTGGTGTCCAGGTGATGGATATTCTGGCATAGTTTTCTTCGTCCTTTCTTAATACATGACCCAACCATCTCCATCTTCTCTTAAATATCTCCTTGCTTATCTCCACTGTGCCTGTTCTTTCATATAGTTCTTCATTTGTGACTTTCACTGGCTATCTAATTTTTAAAATAATTCTAAAGCATCTCCTTTGAAATCACATCTGGTTTCTTCTCGTCAGCTTCCAGGTTTCACATCCATAGAGAAGTACTGAAATTACATTTAATTGAAGTATTTTCAGTTTAGTTTTTATCGGTAGATGTTTGATTTCCAATTCTTGTCAAGTGGTGTGAAATAGACAAGTTGTCTTTTGGTTTTAACATGAGGTTTTAATCAATTGTATTGAAAGTAAAAAAAAAAAAAAAAAAATGGAAGAATATTGTTCATAGCTTTTCAAACAAGTCATACACATTATATTTGTTGTCCCCATGCAACAGTAAGCAAGTGAAATAAGTATCATCATTTCCAGTGCGCTCACTCGTCCGGCTGCCAGAGCTAGAACTTGACAGGTGACACTGATCTTCATCGAATAGCAGGGTATGAATATTATATGTATCCTATTGTATGTGTGTATTCATATACCAAAAATAATTTCTGAGAAGTGTATTCATATACCAAAAGATAGTTTCTGAGAAAAACAATTTCTTGTCTCACAGATATGAAAGGGTCCCCATGGACTTCATGGACCTGAAGATGTCATGTATGGGAACATCAGCATCCATCCCAGTGTATATGAACAAAGGTCAGGTCAACAAAGCCTTGAATCGCCTCGTGTGCTATTTGCACCATAAGAGATGGATTTGGGAGGCACAAGACGAACGCAGGGTCCAGATATCACCCCAGGCAGTGCTTACTGCTTTGATGAAGTAAGATTGATAGATTTATCAATATATTGAAGATGCTGCATTGATGAAATAAGATTTGATCATTTGGAAAATAATCATTAAATTGAAGATACTACATCGATTAAGTAAGATTTGATTATTTATAAATAAAGTGAAGATACTATATTGATTAAATGTAATATTCCTCTGAATTTGAAATATTTTATCCATGTGTTGAAAAGTGACCTTGTTGTGTACAGTATGATGTCATGCTGAGCACTGTATGATGTCATAAAGGCAGATCTAAAACAATCTTTATATATTTCTTTGCAAAATTAATTGCCTCTTTTTGAATTATTGGAAATATTTGTTGTTTATTGAAATGGGGTTTAACATTCACTTTGGAAGAATGTGCTTTGTCCATCTGTTCATTCTACCTTACACTCTGTAAGTATAACAAATCTTTCTTTTTTTGTTGAAATACCCCCTTGTATCTGCCTTTATGACATCACATTGTACACTGCAGGGTCACCCTTCAACACATGGGTGAAATCTTTGAAATGCGATAACTTCTAAATGAAATAAGATACCAATTAGGGTGTTTCAGCTGACGTCATGAGGTCACGTGACTTTGTTTACAGCACCATTTTGTCGGGCGAACGATCATCTGCTGTACACTTATTTAGACTTACAAATGCTTGCATGCTGTTATATAAGATAATTTTTGTAAGATAATTATGCCGGAATCTTGCTGTGCTGTTGGTTGCACTAATAGACATGTGCCAGGGAATAAAAAGACGTTTTTTCGATTTCCATCTGATCCTGATTAACGTTCGAAGTGGTTTTCTGCTGTACGACGCAACGTCTTTCAACCTTCGGTATAGGAATTCCAGTGAGCACTTTATATCTGGTATGTAGGCTTTGTCTGCGTATAACGAACAATCAGATGGCGTTCACGTATAACTTAATCTCTGTGTACCCGGTGAATATATAAAACGTTAGGAAAATATGAAGTAAAATCGCCGCCGCGAACAAATAAAATTTGCTGAACTGTTAGGTAGGTTAGCAGGCAGTATGTTTGTTGTATGTGTGATGTGACTGAGCTGTGTGAAGACTCGTGAAGCGCAACGACGCTTGCCTGGCAAAATGGCTTCCGGATGAGTTAGAATCACGTGATGAAATCCTTCTATAGGATTTTTACACCAAAATTGTTTCTTTAAGAGTCCTCTTATTTTATATTTGAATATTAAAAATCATAATTCTTTAACCCTTACTCTACCACACGGTGATAGTATTGCCGTTTTCAAACCACCTTTTTCTAAAATTGAAATCGGGACTTTATGAAAGTCCTATAGGAGTAATCGTGGTATCATTTTAAAGTACTCGCATATTTCACAAATTGTAACTTTTTTATAGGGGTCATATTACAGAATTTTGAGAAAAAGTATCTTAAAAAAGGGTTAAACTCAAAAATTGCTAAAAATTTACAAAAATTTTTTTTTTTTTTTAAATCTTACAATAACTTCAAGGTCACATTTTTGCTTCAAAATCAAACATGCAAGTCCTAAGACATGATAGTATTGGTTTCTGGACTAATTCTTATAATCCCTACCTGCATTCTTTTGTTCTGCTGTTTTTTTTCTTCGAAAAATTGTGTACCTAAACCGTACATCGCACATGTTTCGTTTAACCACCGTTTGAAAGTGCTTGCAATTTCCTTTTATTTGATATATAAATAAAGGCATACCCCCCTCTATTAAGATTTTTTATTCAAATTCAATGACTAGGCGGTGCAGAGGAAATGTCCAGGTTGAAGTCTCACCGCAACCACTGCGTGCGTAATTATTTTTCTACTGCAGCTTTCAGGGGTCTTTTGACTAATAATTTTTCAAATATTTGTTATCTTTCCTTTCTTTCTAAAAATTATAGATAAGCATCATTGGAAAGAAAATTTCACAAAGAATCTAAATATGTAACACAAATCTCTGTTGTCAATATTGACAAGAAGTTATACTTCTATAAAGATTGACCATTTGTTGACCAAATTTACCCCAAAATTGCTTAATTTGCATATTTTTGTCCAATATTTCCTAATTTGGCTTTCATTATTCAAAAGATATATATATATAGTATCTCAGCCTCTATTCCAACCAAACTTGTAACAAATGAAAGGAAAGTTGTCAAAAATGCATATGAAAAAAAAAAGTTACAAAAATTGGGCTCGCTTTTTTCAAAGCCCTGGTAGAGTAAGGGTTAACTTCACTGAAAAGAAAGGGCACTGGAAAGTGTTAGTACTCTTCGACCACTCTGCTCTTCATACAGACGTATGTAATTATGCTCTGCTTCCATTTCAGGCTTAAGCTACAGCAAGGTTTTCATATTGCTTACACTAGCAACGGGATCATCTCCTTAGTCAAAGAGGTCAAAATGAAGGTAAGTTGGTCTTTGTTATGAATTTTACGGCATATTATGATTATTATAGTGTTTGTGAAACGTACCACCTCTGCTCCCACTTAGAAGGATTTAAACATCCTGTTACGAAATGTACAAACAGAAATATTGATAAATGTCACCCCCAATCCCTCTGCAACAATTGCCATTGCACCTCACAGTCCATCACGTTTTTCTTGCTTGCCCCCTGTACAACCTTCTCAGAGCTTCCCTCGTTCCCTGCAACTCAATAGCCGAGCTCTTTCAGAAAAACCCTCTGGATAAAATTATCTCCTTCTTCCTTCATCATGCTTCTCTCTACAACCATATTTAGTCCTCGTCTCCCACCCCCTCTCTCTACTTTGTGTTATTCACCCATGCACCTCCTCTCTCGATTTCAGATTTCTGGCTTTAAGTTCTCGTGTTTCTCTCAATCTCCCCCTGTTTCCTTTCCTTCCTACCTCTGGAATGATCTGACCTCTCAGGCACAATTTGACCCTCGTTGTCGTGGTGTTGTTAAGCCCTCATCAAACAAACAAACATTTCTTGAAGGATTTGGACTTTTGGGTAGAATTAACTTTTATTATGACTGAAAACTTTCCGATCAGAGGAAATGTTATTAATTGCTATGCCATTAAATATTACATAGGAACAATGCCAGTGGCTATCAGATGTTGAGAAGTGTTTTTAACCATATAATGACAAACAACAATTGCTGCGACCTCTGCAAACACTACTTCCAGCATTTCATAAATTTGTAGTAGAATTTCCCCGTAACTTTCATAGATAATCTTTCCAAACAATTTTCTCTGTGAACTTCCATCTTTCTTCAATTCCAATCCACAAAAAGTAGCCAATTGCATTTCTCAATTTACAAAATCCTGAAGTTTTATCCAGACCAGTGCTTTTCCCTCCTCTTCCCTCCCTCTCCCCCTCCCCTCCCCCTTTGACAAGATTGAAATCATAACTTTCCATCTGCAATTAAAGATGTTATAATAATTTATAATAATTTAATTGCTTTTACCTACATTTTGATTTACATGCCATATTTTTGCCAGTGAACGGTTTGATGCTTTATCAAATGTTGTCACATATTTTTTTTTATTTTGTATTTATGGTCTGGGATCTTTCAGGGTAGTTTTTCATCATTTATTACTTAGGTAACAAAAAACTTTTCATTGAAAAAGTATTAAAATCATTTAAAAAAAAACAACAAAAAAAACACACACAGTTTGAATTTTTGAGTTATGGCTCATCAAAGTTTGATCATTATTTAATTTATGCAACATTTATGATGTATGATTGGGCGAACAGCTCAAAATCTACAAGTAATTATTTTAAATTCTTTCCTAAATTGTAGTCACTGAAAATGATGGGAAAGTCTATTCCTGCTGGAATTTTACTGGGGCGTGGCAAAGACTCAAAATCTTTTAGTCAGAATTTGCTGCACCACTTCTAAGAATTATCATTGATATTTAAAAAAAAAAAAAAAAAGGATTTACGAAATAGAACTGCTACACTTCCATCTATACTGATTGCTCCAAGGAAGGCGACAAGACAGCTGCTGCTGCCATCATCCAATTATCTCCTTCCTTTATCATGCTTCCCTCTACAACCATGTTTAATCCTCCTCTCCCACCCCCCTTTCTCTACTCTGTTTTTGTCACCCATGCACTTCCTTTGACGATTTCAACTTTCTGGCTTTTATTTCCCGTGTTTCTCTTAATCTCCCCCTGTTTATTTTCCTTCCTACCTCTGGAATGGTCTGACCTCTCATGCACAATTCGACTCTCACTGTCGTGGTGCCATTAAGCCCTCATCAAACAAACAGTGCATCACAAGCTTTGCGTCGAATATTCAAGTGGATGCGTGATATTTACCAAATGCTTTTAAAATGGTCAATGTTTCACTGATTTTTATGAAGTGTTTGCTGCTATGGTGAGCTTATATGTTGCCTCCACATGTAGTTATACCTTTAATTAACTTGTTATATTGGAAACACAGATGCTGTCCATTTGACTTTTCTTAATCTAACCATGGATGACCCTTTGTTTTGCATTGAACAGAACACCATTGGCAAATCTTCAGCTGTGGATGCTCTGTCAGAGGCTGATCAAGAGGTTAATACCAATGATGCCAAGCAAGAAGCATCAGTCGAAACAAAAGCCACCTCTGAAAGTGAACCAGAGTACGAGATCTTTACTTGTCTTATCCAGTATGTTATGTTTCCACCTCATACAGAAACAAATCATCGTAGGTCATCAAACGGGTGAGTGGACATTACTTTCCTACCTTCCTCACTTGTTCATTGATAATTACTTAAGGATCTAAGACTTTACAGATTTGTTTTGTTTATTTAAAAAAAAAAAACATTTCCTTAATTTTTCATTTTTTTCTTTTTTTTTTAGATTAAACAAGATACATAAAAGGCTTAACAGAACAACAGTAGACTAATATAGATGCAAGTGTATACACTAGAAATAAACTTTAAGTTCAAAAAACATATATACAAATATAGATCTTTCCATTGTATTCAAGCACCAGTACCTACAAAAAAAATTGGAATTCTTTATTTGGGATATCTGGATAGCGATTTTTGCTCCATTTATTTCCCTCGATCCCCACAACTCAATTGCTAAGTTCTTCCAGAAAAATCCTCCGAAAAAAATTACCTCCTTCCTTCATCATGCTTCTCTCTGCAACCATATTTAATGCTCCTCTTCCAACCCCTCTCTACTTTGTTTTTGTTTCAACCATGCACCTCCCCTCATGATCACAGCTTTCTGAACTTTTGTTCTTGAATTTCTCTCATTCTCCTCCTGTTTCCTTGCCTTCCTACCTCTAGAATGATCTGACCTCTCAGGTACAATTTGACCCTCGTTGTCGTGGTGCCGTTAAGCCCTCATCAAGCAAACAAACCATTTATTGGATGGGGTTCAGCGCTATGCATGTGCATTTTTATGTTTAAAAATTTCAGGAATTTTGTTCAGTTCTTACTTGATTGGTTTACATGTGAAGCATAATGCGAACCTTATGTAATGGCGATTTCGGCCATCCGGCCATCTACCGTTTTTTCTGAGATTTCCTCAGAAATGTTAAAAAAAAATTGAGAATTTCTCAGAAAATGTTAAAGTTTCTTCAGAGCTTCTCTAAAAAAGTTCAAAGTTTCTTCAGATATCCTTATGGAAGGTTAGAATTTCCTTACAAAATGTTAAATTTTTCAGAGACCCTTAAGACAAGATTGAGGCCTAGTTTCTTTCCTTAGAAGATAATTGTAAAATGATGTAATTTTCCAATATTCTTCAGAGATCCTCAAGCTTCTCTCTTGTAACACTTGAGATTTAAAATCCTTAAAATTCTTCAAAATGTTTACACACCACTGTTGTATCAGGCATAATTATTAAACTCTGCCTTTATTATTGTTGTCATTTGCATAAAGTTGCTACAGTATATGAACTGACCAGACCTTTTATTTTATTTAGTATGCTCAGTCAGGGAGTGTGACAGGATGTGAATGCATATGGACATAAGGAGGGATGTCATGTGGGACATGGGTAGGGGGCCATGCGGGACATATGATATAATATATACCATGTGGTATACACCAAGGGCTATATCAGGCATAATTATTTGACTCCGCCTTTTTTTCTTATTCAACAACTCATTTGCATAAAGGTTATTATATGAACTGACACTTTCATACAAAGTATACTCAATCAGGGACTGTGATAGCTAGGATGATACTTCTTATGGAGCCTATGGGACGTCATGTGGGACAGGGTGGGATGCGCATGTGGGACATGGGGTGGGATGCCATGTGGGACATAGGGTGGGATGCGCATGTGGGACATGGGGTGGGATGCCATGTGGAACAGTGTGGAATGCCATGTGGGACATGGGGGATGACACGAGTAACACAGTGTGACATAGGTTTGGATGCCATGTGTGACATAGGGTAGGATGCCGTGTGTGACATAGGGTAGGAGGCTATGTGAGACATTGGGTAGGAGGCCATGGGGATATGGGACGTGATGTCATTGGGAGGGAGACCATGTGGAACATATGGTGGGATATAAGGTGGGATGCCATATGGGACCTCAGGTGGGATGCCACTGATGCGGGACACCGGGAGGGATGCCATGTGGGACATAGGGAGGGATGTCATGTGGTACATATGGTTGGATTAATGTGGGACATACATGTAGGATGGGATCCATGTGGGACATACTGTATGGTGGAGTTCCATGTGGGAGATATAGTGGAATACCATGTGGGACAAAGCATGTGATGGGATGTCATGTGGGACATGGGGTGGGATGTCATTTAGTACATGGGATGTGATCCATGTGGGACATAGCATGGGATGCCATGTGGGTCATAGAGTGGGATGCCATGTGGGACATATAGTGGAATGCCATGTGAGACATACTGTATGGTGGAATGCCATGTGGGAAATATGGTGGAATACCATGTGGGACAAGGCATGGGATGGCATGTCCAGACCTGCCAACTAGTACGATTTTGCCGTATTTAATACTGGAAAGTGTTGAGAATACGATTGTACGTTTTTTGGCACCAGATTACGATTTATTTATTCTTATATATATATATATATATTTTTTATTTGTACTCATACTTTTTACGCTCGGTTGGCGTTCATGTCCTTTTGAAGGATTGATTTTGCCGACTTAACCGATTCAGATTCAGATTCGTACAATAAGAGAAACTGAAAGTACAGTGGTATTTTTTTTTCAACCACAGTAAACCTTTGTTTTGTACATTTTGTTTGAAGAGTACAGTTTTTTTTTTTTTAAATACAACTTTTGTAATTTCAGAATACAGTTTGGTGATCCTAAAGGTTGGCAGGTCTGAATGTCATGTGGGACATGGGGTGGGATGTCATTTGGTACATGGGATGTGGGATGCCATGTGGGTTATAGGATGGGATGCCATGTGGGACATATAATGGAATGGGACAAGGGATGGGATGGGATGTCATGGGGTGGGATGCCATGTGGGAGATATGGTGGAATGCCATGTGGGATAAGTGATGGGATATAGATGTCATGTGGGACATGGGGTGGGATGCCATATGGGACATGGGATGCCATGTGGGACATGGGATGCCATGTTGGACTGAGTGTGAGATGCCATTTTTATAATTGGCCGGGTCATATGGTATGGGTGACAATTTGCATGGGCATGTGAACCATGATGGTATTTACCTTTCTACTTATTATGTTGATGATAATTATGATGCTTGAGTTGTGTTGATTTTTTTTGGCAATCGTATTTCATAAGTTATTTCTGCAGGAGAACTGTTTATTTATCTTCATTATCTGCATTCCTTTCTAACCCTGCAGAGATTTGAGCAACCACCTTACGCAAGAAGACATGACAGATGATTTTGATACCACCGAGGCTGACGGTAGACTGCAGCTGATCACAGAGTGCTGGGTGGAACCTCAGAGTGGGACCATCTTTGATTCTGCACCAAATGTGAAACGGACTATATCTCAATCTCCATCGGAAACAAAGAAGAGTGGAGAAAAAGCTGATTCTCCACTCTTGACCAAGAAAAGTGCGACAATCTCCGAGATTATACCAGAATCAAAGCAAAGTGTGGAATCTCAACCACATGTAAAGAAGAACGAGGCAAATTTGGATGGTCTCGTTTATTCAGATATCCCGGAAGCGGTAACTGATTTTGATATTTTCATTTCATGCATTTCACAATCATTAGCTGTGGCTCTTCTTAAAATTCTGTTCCAGCTAGTCCAAACCACAAACCTTAATATTGTGACTATTATAACCAATTATCCTCCCTAAAATAAACCTCTAGCTAATGATTGACAGTTCATATGGCATGCATGTAATGAAACACCTTGTTTATTTAAAAGGTCAGTTAGGGTTATTAAAGGAAACAATGGTTCCCTTATTGCCTGAACTAGTTACAACTACTGTGTGAACTTTTATGAACTGTATTTACTGTGTGCAATTATCTTTGGACACGTGGGTGTAATTTGAGTAACTGGTGTCTGGAATATTATCAGCGAGTGGAACCTGAGCTTACTTGCTGGTGGTTTGAAAATAAGGAGAAAGATAGAAAAATGATAGGGAAATGTCTGGCCCGATCTGCTAAACTTTGACATCAGGTCTGAGTGTTTATTTTTTAAGGACAGGACCAGCTAATGTATATAACATTGTTAAAATAAATATATTAATCCATCTGGTAAATACCAGGCTGGGTATTAAGCAATTCAAGAGTTGAAGTAATAAGTGGCAGGTAGGGTGGCTGGAAGCTCAGCATACAACTGAAATGTTGGTGGTCCCTGGTTCCAGTCGATGGAGATTAAACCTGTGAATTTTCCACAGATGTGCAGAACAATATGCTGACATCAAGCGCAGAGGTTCGTCTTCTGCATCACACCTTCTCCCCCTCCCCACCCTACCTATGGGAAAATTGGCCAATGGTTGGGTGGCGCTCACCATCCTTTGGAGGGGATTAAAACTGTTGGTTCTGATGGTAGGAGTTTCACCCCTGCTTGGTTCTCAGAACACTTCTTGAAAAGAGCAGGGTGTTAACTCGGTGTTCATCCACTTTCCATCCTGGGAAATTCATCGGGTATCCACTGAAAACAAGTCATTGTGACTTGTGTGTGCTTTTCCTGGCATTTGCCTAAAAGTGCAAATAAACAAGTGATGTCTGAGGGAGTTGTTTGAACATGGTAGAGTGATTTGAATAACATAATAAACAATCAGTATGTTTTTGAAGGATGTGTTCTCTTTTATCATACATTACAATTTTTGCATACATAAATAAATACATATATAAATTTTGAAACTTTAATTAGCCATAACTTAGTAACTAAAGATTTGATGTGATTTGATTTATTTTTATCTTCAGATCAGTTTACAACAACATATACATAAATCATAGCAAGAAGTTTGGACAATGGGAATATTCAAAAACATTTTGTAAGAAACTTAAGTATAGAAACATACATAGCTATAAACATGTGATGTGGTAATTCACTGAAAAAAGACAAAGGACCAGAAAAAAGTAATCTTTTCTAGTCTGGCCCTTGAAATGAATAATAATGGTAAATAGAAATGCAACCCTAACCCCTGCCCCTTTACACGCCTAATACAACAACTGACGAACAATTCCATGTACACCTCCCGTGGTGCATAACCCCCCCCCCCCCTCTCCCCAAAAGGAAAAAAAAAAAAACATTAAATTACATATAAAGAAACAGATTGTATATATGTGAAGGATACAAATCTAATTCTAATTAACGAAATGATAAGGTTCTAGATCCGTTCAGAATTGAAAGCTCTTTTAGGGCAATAACAAATCGTTACCTGTCCATATGCCTTACATTATTTAGTTGATATTACTTTTGGGAGAATCTTTCAAAATACTACTTTTCTCCATTCAGCTTCTTCCGGGTGACAAGGAAATCATTTCAACTCTCTTAAGCTTTGAGCACCTTAAAGGCTTGTGTGATGTCACCAACCTCCCCACCCCCATTGCTTGTACCCCCTCTGTGCTACAATCTGAAGCTGTAAGCGGCGTCAGTGACAGCATTGAACAGATGCCATTTGCATTAGAAATACTTCAGTTGATACCCAAAAGCCGCCAGATGCAGATTCTGTATTCAACATTTTATGAAGGTAATTGTAGAATCAATTCATACATTCATATCAGCTTCAAAACTAAAAATATTATTTTGTTAGCTGAAATCAACTTAATCCAATTAAAACTGGTAAAGAAATCTTTTGACTGGTAAAGAAATTGTAATGTATGTCATGTAATAAAACTATTTAAATATACTTTTGTACTTATATTGGCAAAAGCATTTGCGACAACGAGTGAACACACAATTACAATGACAGGGTCGTCGTCTGCGTATTCGGTTATGATAGTAACAATGCTATCACGAAACGCTTAATACGACCCGGACGAGAACACATGTACCACGTACAGACAGAAATAACATCGACAACCAAGTCAATGTCCACGGCCTTTGATAACCAGTTGTGGTGCACTATAAATTTACTTTTGTACTTATATTGGTAAATGTTATGTTTGTGGGCCAAGAAGAGATATCATTTGGTACCTCAACTCTGCTTGTCAAAAGTGAACTTGGCATGCTAGTGCATACTTTTCTCTTCTGAGAGTTAATTGGAAATCTGAGAAAATGATCTTGTGATGAATTTTAAGTTTCATGATTGCCTTTCAAGAATTTTCACATGCCGAAAAGTTTCTCTTTGGGCCTACCCGTACCCGACACCTGAGTTAATCCTGAAAACTTAGGTATGTCAATTATCAACCCGACTTTCTGTTTAGTGTATCGTGTTTCCACTCAAAACAATGATTGTTTATCTGCCATTCTCATACACACCACAGTCAAGTAGCCCAAGGTTATTTGTGTGTATCAGATTACAGAAAGCCAGTGCTGTGTAATCAGGGCACTTTTGTGATTGAAATCACTCATTCATGTTAAGTGTCTTAGTGGGAGAAATTTGTTTGCAAACTGGTGATAAAATTGTTGTGTGTCACATGCCTGAGATGATGTGTGCATTAACTGTGAATGATTGACGGACCATTTTACCTGAGGAAAGATATTGCTTCATGAATCCTGATGTTTTTTCCAGGTTTTAGTTTGAAATCAGGCTTTGCTAGATCTGCTTTCAGTTTTGTATTGATATGTTAATTTATTTTTCTTTTTGTGTTTGAAATTTCATTGTTGCTATTTGGTTGTTTGTGTTCGCATGTTTTGTTTTTGCTCGTGTTTAGTGTGAAATACAGTGATTTTGTAGTCTTAAGATCAAAAAAAAAAAAAAATTGCTTTATTTTCCATTTGTTAAATTAATTTACTACTTACCAAAGAATAATCTTTGGACTGAAAATATATTTTCATTAGCTGAAATAAACTTACTCCAGTCAGAATTTTCAAGAATTCTTTGATGGTCAAACAAGTTGCAAATTACTAAATGGAGACTATCCTTATGTTTGAAAGGTTTCGGTTGGAATAAAAGGAAAGTTACTTTTTACATCATCATTGCATATCTAAATGGATTTGAAAGAAAAGTATCAATAAAATTCATGAATTTTCAGTGACAAATTTTTGCAAGATTAAGTAGTATTGATTTGAAATTTACACTTTGCGTACGTCTTTCATTTTTAGATTTGATACAGCCTGCTCATTCTCAAGAAGGATTGAGATATCCTACCACGAATGAAAATCTTTTCTGCATTCTCCTGGACTATCTCACTAAAATTACGAATTTTGAGCTCAGTTTCACCGCAGAACAAAGTTTACAGTTTGCAGATCATATTCTGGAACGGACAAAAGATGGAAAAAGAAGTCCACCATTTAATGTCTCACATGATGAACTGGAGGTCATCTTGAATGACCTTCAGAGTTTAAAACATCCAGAGACTTCTCTTCTCCGCAGAGGGTTGGACATTGGTGAAAAGAGAAGAGGAGGGAAACTTGATGGGCGCAAAAAGTCGATAAGCACTGTTATGGAAAGAATACCTAATTGGACTTGTTTTGTGAAAAAGACTGGAAATGAGTCTCTGCTCTTCACGATTTTGCCTGCATCTTACAAAGATCTTGAGAGATTGCAGGGGACAGAGATTGAAGTAAAGAGCGATTCTGGTGACTTGGGGAGAAAGGTTTCTGAAAAGTCCTTGAATTTGTCAGAAAAGAAAGAGAAAGCTTTGGTCTCAGATCAACAAAACAGGGATGAAAAAGATGTAAAGAGAAAAAGGAGCTTGCCAGAAAATGCCGAGGTGAAGCTGGGTGCTGAGAATTCCGACGAATCGAACACAACTGAGAAGCAGAAACGGAGGAGAAAACCAGGACGGTATATCGCAAAGGAAGATCTTAGAAGAATGCGCAACCTTCCCATCTATTTATATGAATGTACGTTGTCCTCTTTGTCCAATCATGTCTTTGGGAAAAGTCTCTGTGATGCTTCCAAAGATGTCTACAGGGACTTAACATTTGCTAGCAGTGGTAGTCATCCGCCGACACCACGCTACTTTGGGAGACAGACAAATAGAGGACTTAGTGACTCGGATGATGTTCTTACAGAGGTTTCGAAAACCAAACCAGGAAGTCTTGAGGATGTAAAGGAGGAACGTCAGAAGCAAGATTGCGACAAGTTGAGTAAATCTTTAGAGAGTTATTTTAATTTGCTGCATATCAACTTACAAAAGGGATTCGTCATGGCGGTGTTCAAAAGTTTGCAACGGAAACAGGACGTGGACAAGCGAGATGTATATGCAGCTATTGATAACATTTGCTGTGAATCCCTGCATGACACGGACATCACTAATTATGTCCAAGCCATATGTGGACATGTGAGGTCACTCAGTGAGGCTGTAAGTACCTGTTCTTTATTTGACTACTTGGAAAATATTGGTTATTATTAGATTTTGGAGCATATACTCCATTTGGAGCATATACTCCATTTGGAGCATATACTCCATTTGGAGCATATACTCCATTTGGAGCATATACTCTATTTGGAGCATATACTCCATTTGAAGCATATACTCCATTTGAAGCATATACCCCATTTGGAGCATATACTCCATTTGGAACATATACTCCATTTGGAACATATACTCCATTTGGAGCATAATTCCATTTGGAGCATATACTCCATTTGGAGCATATACTCTATTTGGAGCATATACTCCATTTGGAGCATATACTCTATTTGGAGCATATACTCCATTTGGAACATATACTCCATTTGAAGCATATACTCTATTTGGAGCATACACTCCATTTGGAGCATATACCCATTTGGAGCATATACCCCATTTGAAGCATATAACCCATTTGGAGTATATACCCCATTTGGAGCATATAACCTATTTGGAGCATATAACCCATTTGGAGCATATACCCCATTTGGAGCATATACCCCATTTGGAGCATATACCCCATTTGGAGCATAAACCCCTTACAGGATATACCCTATTCAGGAGGAGATATACCTTATTTGGAGCATATACCCTATTCAGGAGGATATACCCCATTTGGAGCATATACCCCATTTGGAGCATATACCCTATTCAGGAAGATATACCCCATTTGGAGCATATACCCTGTTCAGGATATACCCATTTGGAGCATACACCCTATTCAGGATATACCCATTTGGAGCATATACTCTATTCAGGATATACCCCATTGGAAGCATATACTCTATTTAGGAGGATATACCCCATTTGGAGCATATACCCTATTCAGGATATACCCTATTTGGAGCATATACCCTATTCAGGATATACCCCATTGGGAGCATATACCTTATTCAGGATATACCTTATTTGGAGCATATAACTTATTCAGGATATACCCCATTTGGAGCATATACCCTATTCAGGATATACCCCATTTGGAGCATATACCCTATGCAGGATATACCCCATTTGGAGCATATACCCCATTTGGAGCATATACCCCATTAAGGATATACCCCATTTGGAGCATATACCCTATTCAGGATATACCCCCATTTGGAGCATGTACCCTATTCAGGATATACACCATGTGGAGCATATACCCTATTCAGGATATACTCCTTGCAATCTCCACATAAAAATGATGCAAATGTTTCATGAATTAATATTCATTCTCGAGGTCGGACATCCGGGAATGTTGTGCTGCACGGCGACATAACAATGGTTTTTTGACGATCTCAAACTTCAGTCAAAAGGGGGAAATTAAACAGTCAGTTATAATTGCAGTCAATAGGAGAAAAACCTATTTTTTGTCATTTTTCAACAAATGCTGGACGGAATTGATTTTTCTTCACAAATGTTGTGTATTAGATAATAGTTTCCAACATATACCAAACCTGTTCAAACCAAACCTGTTCAAACCAAACCTGTTCAAACCAAACCTGTTCAAACCAAACCTGTTCAAACCAAACCTGTTCAAAGCAAACCTGTTCAAACCAAACCTGTTCAAACCAAAACCTGTTCAAACCAAAGTTGTTCAAACCAAACCTGTTCAAACCAAACCTGTTCAAACCAAACCTGTTCAAACCAAACCTGTTCAAACCAAACCTGTTCAAACCAAACCTGTTCAAACCAAACCAAATCTGTTCAAACCAATCCAATCCAACATTTGATGTATTTCTAAAGTGATCATTATCATATTTTAGTAGAACCTCTACATTAATAAAGTTCACTATAATCCCTATCAGTTTGTTACTTCGATTTCAAATGTGATGTGTAGCTGCAAGTGTATATGGTGCACTTAATAGCTCCACTTGTTAAAGTAGCTGAGAACAATTCAATAACACCACAAAAACATAATCCAAATTTTCTTCAGAAACATGATTGTAATGTTAAGTGCACCTTTTCAGTTTTCAGCATACTGTATTTAGAAGATATCATGAAGGGTGACAGAAATAGAGTTCAGGTTCATTGCCTCGACATCATTGTAGGGCAAGATCTCATTAAAAAAAGTTCCATGTTTGATTGTCGGAATTGAGTTGAGCCTTGGCATTATCAAATCAGCCAGGTTTGTTCAAACCAAACCTGTTCAAACCAAACCTGTTCAAACCAAATTAAACCGGTTCAAACCAAACCGGTTTAAACCAAACCAAATCAGTTCAAACCGGTTTAAACCAAACCAGTTCAAACCAAGCCGGTTCAAACCAAACCGGTTTAAACCAAACCAAACTGGTTTTTTGACGATCTCAAGCTTCAGTCAAAAGGGGGAAATTAAAACAGTCAGTTATAATTGCAGTCAATAGGAGAAAAACCTATTTTTTGTCATTTTTCAACAAATGCTGGACGGAATTGATTTTTCTTCATAAATGTTGTGTATTAGATAATAGTTTCCAACATATACCAAACCTGTTCAAACCAAACCTGTTCAAACCAAACCTGTTCCAACCAAACCTGTTCCAACCAAACCTGTTCAAAGCAAACCTGTTCAAAGCAAACCTGTTCAAACCAAACCTGTTCCAACCAAACCTGTTCAAAGCAAACCTGTTCAAAGCAAACCTGTTCAAACCAAACCTGTTCAAACCAAACCTGTTCAAACCAAACCCTGTTCAAACCAAAGCTGTTCAAACCAAACCTGTTCAAACCAAACCTGTTCAAACCAAACCTGTACAAACCAAACCAAATCTGTTCAAACCAATCCAATCCAACATTTGATGTATTTCTAAAGTGATAATTATCATATTTCAGTAGAACCTCTACATTAATAAAGTTCACTATAATCCCTATCAGTTTGTTACTTCGATTTCAAATGTGATGAGTAGCTGCAAGTGTATATGGTGCACTTAATAGCTCCACTTGTTAAAGTAGCTGAGAACAATTCAATAACACCACAAAAACATAATCCAAATTTTCTTCAGAAACATGATTGTAATGTTAAGTGCACCTTTTCAGTTTTCAGCATACTGTATTTAGAAGATATCATGAAGGGTGACAGAAATAGAGTTCAGGTTCATTGCCTCAACATCATCGTAGGGCAAGATCTCATTAAAAAAAGTTCCATGTTTGATTGTCGGAATTGAGTTGAACCTTGCATTATCAAATCAGCCAGGTTTGTTCAAACCAAACCTGTTCAAACCAAACCTGTTCAAACCAAATTAAAGCTGTTCAAACCAAACCAAACCAAACCAGTTCAAACCGGTTTAAACCAAACCAGTTCAAACCACTTCAAACCAAGCCGGTTCAAACCAAACCGGTTTAAACCAAACCAAACTGGTTTTTTGACGATCTCAAACTTCAGTCAAAAGGGGGAATTTAAACAGTCAGTTATAATTGCAGTCAATAGGAGAAAAACCTATTTTTTGTCATTTTTCAACAAATGCTTGATGGAATTGATTTTTCTTCACAAATGTTGTGTATTAGATGATAGTTTCCAACATATACCAAACCTGTTCAAACCAAATTAAAGCTGTTCAAACCAAACCAAACCAGTTCAAACCGGTTTAAACCAAACCAGTTCAAACCGGTTTAAACCAGTTCAAACCGGTTTAAACCAAACCAGTTCAAACCGGTTTAAACCAAACCGGTTTAAACCAAACCGGTTTAAACCAAACCGGTTTAAACCAAACCGGTTCAAACCAAACCGGTTCAAACCAAACCGGTTTAAACCAAACCAAACTGGGTTTTTGACGATCTCAAACTTCAGTCAAAAGGGGGAATTTAAACAGTCAGTTATAATTGCAGTCAATAGGAGAAAAACCTATTTTTGTCATTTTTCAACAAATGCTGGATGGAATTGATTTTTCTTCACAAATGTTGTGTGATAATAGTTTCCAACATATACCAAACCTGTTCAAACCAAACCTGTTCAAACCAAACCTGTTCCAACCAAACCTGTTCCAACCAAACCTGTTCAAAGCAAACCTGTTCAAAGCAAACCTGTTCAAAGCAAACCTGTTTAAACCAAACCTGTTCAAACCAAAGCTGTTCAAACCAAAGCTGTTCAAACCAAACCTGTTTAAACCAAACCTGTTCGAACCAAACCTGTTCAAACCAAACCTGTTCAAACCAAACCTGTTCAAACCAAACCTGTTCAAACCAAACCTGTTTAAACCAAACCTGTTCAAACCAAATCTGTTCAAACCAATCCAATCCAACATTTGATGTATTTCCAAAGTGATCATTATCATATTTCAGTAGAACCTCTACATTAATAAAGTTCACTATAATCCCTAATAGTTTGTTACTTCGATTTCAAATGTGATGTGTAGCTGCAAGTGTATATGGTGCACTTAATAGCTCCACTTGTTAAAGTAGCTAAGAACAATTCAATAACACCACAAAAACATAATCCAAATTTTCTTCAGAAACATGATTGTAATGTTTAAGTGCACCTTTTCAGTTTTCAGCATACTGTATTTAGAAGATATCATGAAGGGTGACAGAAATAGAGTTCAGGTTCATTGCCTCGACATCATCGTAGGGCAAGATCTCATTAAAAAAAGTTCCATGTTTGATTGTCGGAATTGAGTTGAACCTTGCATTATCAAATCAGCCAGGTTTGTTCAAACCAAACCTGTTCAAACCAAACCTGCTCAAACCAAATTAAACCTGTTCAAACCAAACCGGTTTAAACCAAACCAAATCAGTTCAAACCGGTTTAAACCAAACCAGTTCAAACCAAGCCGGTTCAAACAAACTGGTTTAAACCAAACCAAACTGGCTTTTTGACGATCTCAAGCTTCAACAGTCAGTTATAATTGCAGTCAATAGGAGAAAAACCTATTTTTTGTCATTTTTCAACAAATGCTGGACGGAATTGATTTTTCTTCACAAATGTTGTGTATTAGATAATAGTTTCCAACATATATATTAGTACCATTAATTTTCGCCGACTGGCTGAGGCGACACAAAGTATTCATAAAGAATATCCTATTGACTGTAATAATAAAGTTTCCCCTCTAACTTGGCAAAACCGTACTGAGCCTGTACATGGTTGCGTCGACTCCGACCTCGAGAATGATAGAGGATACATATGATAGAGAACTATTAAGAAATAAATTGGTGTTATAAAATATCTTAATATCTTATTCCATTTTGGTGTTATTATGCAGTGTACAGTGTGCTGTTAAAAAAGGAAATTGAAGAATTAAAAAAAAAAAAAGCATTAATTTTATAAAACAACAAAAATGTCTTTGTTTTGCTCAAGTGTCAGAGACATTTAATAGCAGATGGGCAAAGCATATTCTTGTAAAGTGCATATTATACCTATCTTGATAATTAAACAAAAAAAACACATCTAAGAATTTAAAAAGAGGCAATAGGTTTTTAAAGAAATCTACCTTGGACCTGCCTTAATGACTTAACACTGCAATGTCACACATACTGAGAAGAGTATGTGGCGATATGATTCAAGTTTTTAAATTTCTATCTGGTTGTGATGCTTTGACTTCCTGTAATTTCTTGCATGTTTCAGCTAATCATGTGACACGGGTAACAGTTTGAAGTTGTCCAAACAGTTCTCATGGATAGATATTTGGCATTTTAGCTTTTCGCAAAGAGTTGTTAATGAGTGGAATGGTTTGCCTTAGTGGGTAGTTAGCTCCAATTCTGTTCACAATTTCAAAGTCAACATTGATAAGTTCTTTACTTAACTCGGGGCATCTCTTTTTTTTTTGTGGTGGTGTTGGTGGTGTTAGTTTGGGCTTTTTATGGGGTGATTCACCCTTCTTAGCCCGTCATCTTGTTATGTTATGTTACAGTATGTTATGTTATGCTATGCTATGTTATGTTACACTGGTAAAATCTTTGAAATGTAATAATAAGTCTAATATGGAATAAGAATAAAGCATAATTTTTACAGCAGTTTGTTTCTTTAGTTTATCCTCCATTACATATATGAAAATGAAATTTCATGGGAATATTCCTTTAAATGTAATGTTATCAAGATGGCATTGGCAATTAAGTGTTAAAGCTCTTGAACTTTATTAAGCTAATTCTTTCTGTATCTATTTTCTTAACCTGTCCCCTATACCAGAACTCGAGATCTCTTCTCTTCTCAACTCTCCTTAATCTCGGACTTATTCAAAAACAATTCTTCCTCAAACATCATGAACTTCCTCTGCAACAACAACCTCTTCCACCACATATAATCTCCTCCCCTTCTACACCTAAACTTACACACCCCTTTCTTTTCACCTAAATTTTTCTCCCACATTCAGCTTTTCCCCTTTATCTCCCTTACAAACTTCCATCTGCTCACAATCCTTACTCTTACACCATTATTTATTAACACCTTCTTGGCACATTTGACTCTGACTGTCGCGGTGCTGTTAAACATCAACAAATCAAACCAAACCTTCTGTATATATCAAACAAAAAATAAACCACCTTTTTTTCATATTTCTGATATTTTCATAGTTAAACGAAGAACAGGGGGCAGCTGAGAAACTAAATAGGAGGATCAAATTTGCAGACCAAGTCAGGGAACACCAGTTCAGTAGCATAGAAGACAAAGCTGTTTCTGAATCAAAAAAGTAAGAAAGTTTGAAATCATGTAGTTTTGTTTTTGTTTTTCCATATTTCTACATGATTATTAAGTAAAGACCTCCTGGTCATACTAGATTGTGAATAATAAGTGTCAAAGAGACCACTCATAGAAGACAAAGCTGTTTCTGAATCAAAAAAGTAAGAAAGTTTGAAACCGTGTAGGTTTGTTTTTGTTTTTCCATATTTCTACGTGATTATTAAGTAAAGACCTCCTGGTCATACTAGATTGTGAATAATAAGTATCAAAGAGACCACTCATAGAAGACAAAGCTGTTTCTGAATCAAAGAAGTAAGAAAGATTGAAACCGTGCAGGTTTGTTTTTGTTTTTCCATATTTCTACGTGATTATTAAGTAAAGACCTCCTGGTCATACTAGATTGTGAATAATAAGTATCTAAGAGACCTCTGTTGCACTTCCTCAGAGCTTCCCTCGCCCCTCACTACTCCATCTCTAGATAAAATGATCTCCTTCCTTCATCGTGCCTCCCTCTACAACCATATTTAGTCCACTCCTACCCCTCTTCCTCTTTCAATCCCGGCTTCCTAGCCATTAGCCCCCATACTTCTCTCAGCCTCCTGTTTTCTTTTCCTCCTACCTCTGGAATGATCTAACCTCCCAGGCACAATTTGACCCTCACTGTCATGGTGCAGTTAAGCCCTCATCAAACAAACAAACAAAACTTGAGCTTCGCATTGTAGCATTCCAGGTTGGAATCCAGGTGGGTCTCCAACCAGTGCTCTACAACTGGTTAGTAAAACGTGTATGAGCATCTTTATGTAAATACTCCAAGGGAGTTCTGTTGGAACGTAGTAAATCTAAACCTAAACAGTGGCGTTTAACATAGCTAAATCAGGAATGTTTCATTTCTTTCAATTCATTAATTTATTTGTTTCTGCACAACATTCAAACAATAATAATAAGAATATGCATGTAAAAAAAATACACAAGAGTTGTGAAAGGAAGTGCTCTAAAAAAACCCTTTATGGCTTAACGTGTAGAGCACTACCTCTCAATATCAAGATAAAAGGACTTAATTTACTTTGACTATATACACACATACATTGTTGTCTCTAAACAAGAATAGAGAGAAAACAAAATGAGAAAAACCAAGAAACTTATTCCCTGATCCCCACCACTAGCCACCCCACCCCTAACCCCAGCCACCCCACCCCTAACCGCACCCACTACCCGTGGATAAGAAATAGTTACATGAAAAGGTGGTACAATAATATAAAATGTAATAATCAAACTATCCACTGAGATCAACCCCACCCCCTTCCTCTCCCACTCCCACTTTGAAAAACCCCTTTAATACATAACAATACAAACAATCAATAGGCTTGGATAAAGTATGTCTTAAGATCTTTTCTGAATTGAAAAACTGTTTTGATGATTTTATTTTAAGAGGTAAAAAATTCTAAAGATTAACTGCATGATTTCTTAGGCTATTTGATACGGTATCGTTATGACATGGAAAAGAATGTATGATATTGTATTGTAGGATTGTATGTGATTGTTTTCAGTAAAGAACGAATGAAAATAGTTGGGTAAGCCACAATGGACTTACTTAAGAAATTAGAGCCTATGCCATGTTCTTACATCACAAGAGTAACACAAAAATTAGCACATTTGCACAAACATTTGCATATTTGCACAAAAATCTTCAAAAAGCTGTAAGAAAAATGGCCAATTTTTAACTGATTGTGATGGAATTTTTTGCTTTCTTTATATTTGTAAGTGGATTGTAAATTCGATATTCGGGAAATAACTTCTTTTTTATGTGAGAGTGAAACAAATTGTTGACCACTGACAGAGGTAACAGTTTTTTTTTTTTTTTTTTTTTACAGAGGTAACAGTTGTGTTGCATGACATTGTGTAGTTCATCTGTCAACATATCTGGGCCCTGGCATAGTGACTAATAATTGGCTTCTGTAGCTTGTAACAAATTTTATTATTTAAAAAAAGTTATATTTGAGAAAAAATGAGTTGTTACATCATATTATTTCATTATTATATCTTAGCATGGAGTTAACAGGGGATAGTTAGAATGTAATCATTCTAACACTTAAAAAATGATTGTAATTCATTTGAACATCTTTTAATTTTACTGTGTCATTAAACACATCTCATTTTTATTGGCAATAACATTCATTACGTAGCTCCGACAGGACTCACCATCAGCCCCCGTCCCCAGTCAAACAACAATTGTCGTACAATATACCGGTTTCCAACTTCCTTGATAAACGATGCGAAGCCAGCACAGGTCTGCATAACCTCATCAAGGCAAAGTTCACGGGAATCATGGGTCGACATTTCAGGCAAGCGCCATCTTGTGAGAATCTATGGTACTACTTTTCATCGGAATTTGAGGATGAAAGCAGGGTAAGTACAGTTGTTGGTAACGCTTCTGTCTTTTGGAATTATGAATGGATATTGTTAGGAGATGTTGGTTTTGATCATCTTCTCAAGGTTTTAAACGTTGCTCCCCCCAACCCCTCTGCAACAATTGCCATTGCACCCTCGCAATCCACCATGTTCTCCTTGCTTGCCCCCTGTACAACCTTCCCAAGCTTCCCTCGCTCCCTACAACTCAATTGCTGAGTTCTTCCAGAAAAATCCTCTGGATAAAATGACCTCCTTCCTTCATCATGCCTCCCTTTGCAACCATATTTAATTCTCCTCTTCCACCCCCTCTCTACTTTGTTTTTGTTTCAACCATGCACCTCCTCTCACAATCACAGCTTTCTGACCTTTTGTCCTTGAATTTCTCTCATTCTCCCCCTGTTTCCTTTCCTTCCTATCTCTAGAATAATCTGACCTCTCAGGCACAATTTGACCTTCGTTGTCGTGGTGCCGTTAATCCATCATCAAACAAACAAACAAACAAACATTTAAGAATATTCAGAAAATCAAAAAAATGTCCTTGCTGTTGTAATATATCTTGCTAGAAATAAATTGATTTCTAATTTCTAACAATATATATTTTCTTAATTTGGATGTCAATAGTCCAAAGTGCTTTGGCATTTCCTTTAAAAAGATACTTGTGAAGGTTGTTATAATAAAAATTGTCTAATATCTAATTGAAAAACTTATTCATAGATGCCCTAAGGTTCCTGGAATCTCAAGACCAGTAACAAACTTTACACCATCAAGCACAAAGTCAGGACCAACGTCCCCCTGCACAGTCGCAACCATAGGGAGGACATTGTTATCACTCGCATCTGCTTCGGCCACACCTATCTCACCCACTCACCTACTTTCCAGCTTCCCTGCTCCTCTCTGCCCTACATGCAACACTGATCTCTCGATCAAGCATATCCTCTTAACCTGTCTGTTATACCTGAACTCCAGATCACACCTCTCCCCCTCAATCTCAATTTCTGATCTTTTCAAGAACAATCCTACCTCCAACTTCATCACCTTTCTCCACAACAGCAATTTATTCCACCTGATCTAAACCTCCCTTTCCTTCCCTTCTCTGCCTTACCTTCCTCAGCTTCCTTTTGTTACCTTAAATTCTTTCCCTTATCCACCTCCTCTCCCTTCTCCCCTCTATCCCACCTCTCTTTCCTCTCTGTCTTAACTCAAGCACCTTAGTTTTCAACACGTGGCACATTTGACTCTGACTGTCGCGGTGCCGTTAAACATCAACAAACCAAACCATAATTTATAGATGCAGCGTGATAATGAATATCATTATGCCTTAAATATGTAGTGCTTCCTAGAAATGTCACTTTATCATACATTTGAACTGGATCAATAAATGCAAATTTATGCCACAGATTGAATAACTTAAAAGTATTTAGACAGATAGGGGAAACATTATCTAAATTGATTTACAATCCACTTACAAACATGAAGAAAGCAAAAAAATTCCATCACAATCTGTTAAATATTGGCCATTTTTCTTACAGCTTTTTAAAGATTTTTGTTTAAATATGCAAATGTTTGTGCAAATATGCTAATTTTTGTGTTACTCTTGTGATGTAAGAATATGGCATAGGCTCTAATTTCTGATGTAAGTCCATTGTTTTTTTAACACTGCCATTTGTCTTTAAGAAAGGGAAGATAATTCTAATGAAGAGGATTTGATCTTTACCATAAAACTCAAAGCTGGAGAAGGGATTTTGAACATTTTCAAGGCCGGAAATTAAGGGCAGAAATATAAAGACCAACGTTTTGAGGTGTTTTCCTGTTCACACATCACATTTTATGAATATATTAAAAAATTCAAACTTTGATTACTCATGTTAAACTTGAAAACTACACATGTTGTGTTCAAAATTCAAAGAGTTAAACTCTGACTTTGATGCTGTTTTAGTGGTTGAACAGAAAACTTTTCTACCTGTCCATAGACCTTTAAATTGAATTCAAATATTTTAATTCAACACTTTTATCTCCTTTATTCACTCCCATCAGTCTAACTTCGAGGAGCTGCAGCTTGCATCCAATGAGGACGACACGTCTGGTACAGAATTCACCAATCAGAGTACTCCAACAGATGTTCAAAACCCTGTTTTTGACATCAGCCATTCAGAAAACGTTACAGGTAAGATCCTAGCACCAATGTGCATCTATGTTTACTTTATTTATTTTTGCCCATGTTCGACAGCACCACTAATAGATGGCCAAAAATGTTGGTACATTTAATTTAAAGAAATTTTTCCATGATTTTTTTATAGATTTATGTAAAAGAAATAAATTGGTAAAAAAACATCTTACCCCATGTAGAAGTTTCTCAAACGATTTCCACAGTATTTTGAAACATGTAGTGGTGTGGTAAGTCTAATCTTTACCTCCGCCAACAAAGTTGGGCGGAGGTTATGTTTTTTACCTCCAGCAACAAAGTTGGACGGAGATTGTGTGTTAGCCTCTGTCTGTTTGCTATCAAAATATCTCAAGAACTGATGGTTAGATTTTGATTAAATTTGGTGTGTGGAAGGAAGAAGTGATTCCAATTTGAGACATATTGGAACAGAGGAAGGGCCCAAGTGGAGGGTTGGGGATGTATCAGAGAGATCTGTCAAGACTTGAAACTTTCCAATGGAATGTGCCTAACAATGAATTCATGTCTGAAAAGAAATCAAAACAATCAATTTTCTGAACTCTAATCAGATCAAGTGGTTTCTGGTATCAAAGAGAATCAAAACAATTGACTTCTTGCATGAAAGCAAAATGATGGACTGTGAATCTTGGCTGAATAGAACTCAAACAATGAATGCTTAGCCTGAGTAAAACTGAAAACAATGAAATCAATGATTAGCGGGTAGATCCTGAAGTTTTTAGAATGCAAATCCAATACAGATTAATAGTGAGAAAGATTTGTATTTATTTCAGTTCTTTTATCAAAGTAGCCTGTACAGTCAAGGACTGGTCTTACACAGGGCCTATCAGGGTAGCCTGTTTAGTCCAAGGACTGGTCTTACACAGGGCCTATCAGGGTAGCCTGTTCAGTCCGAGGACTGGTCTTACACAGGGCCTATCAGGGTAGCCTGTTTAGTCTGAGGACTGGTCTTACACAGGGTCTATCAGGGTAGCCTGTTTAGTCCAAGGACTGGTCTTACACAGGGCGTATCAGGGTAGCCTGTTCAGTCCAAGGACTGGTCTTACACAGGGCCTATCATGGTAGCCTGTTCAGTCCAAGGACTGGTCTTACACAGGGCGTATCAGGGTAGCCTGTTCAGTCCAAGGACTGGTCTTACACAGGGCCTACCAGGGTAGCCTGTTCAGTCCGAGGACTGGTCCTATCAGGGTAGCCTGTTCAGTCCAAGGACTGGTCTTACACAGGGCCTATCAGGGTAGCCTGTTCAGTCTGAGGACTGGTCTTACACAGGGCCTATCAGGGTAGCCTGTTCAGTCCAAGGACTGGTCTTACACAGGGCGTATCAGGGTAGCCTGTTCAGTCCAAGGACTGGTCTTACACAGGGCCTATCAGGGTAGCCTGTTTAGTCCGAGGACTGGTCTTACACATGGCCCTGAGCAGAATAAAAAGAGTACAAATTTAAAGAATATATATGAAAGAAATATCAAACAATAGAATATCAAAAAAAATGGAAAACTTATACAAATGGCATCAAAGGAAAACAATATACAACAAAGTAAAAACAAGTAAAATTGTAACCAATTGGTGAAAAAGTAAAAAACATGTAAAAATCATAAAAGGGAAAATAATAAGATATTAGCGCTAACAGAAATAAAAGGTTAAGACTAAGAATAAAAGCTTTAATTGGCCAGAAAGTATCAGTTGTTTGAGTTGGCTCTTAAAAATGGCTAAGGAATGACAACATTTCAAATCCTTATCTAAATTGTTCCATAATTTATTCCTCTAAATTTTTCTTATATTATATATATCGGTTTTACAAGATGGAAGTCTGAGCAATCGATATTCTGGTTTGCCGTGTTGATCGAACAGCTGAATTGAAATGTTTAAAACTTTTACAAAGATAGTTTGGTGCTAGTTTATTTATACATTTATATATCATTATACAATCATGATGGAAAAGAACTTCTGAAGTAATGGCACCCAGTTCAGCATTATGAAAAGATTATCGGAAGGCTTATCCCATTTAGCATTACATATCATCCTTTTTCAAAATATTATCAACCTGGGTGTAAAAATTCAAATTCAAATCAATCCCAACACCTAATATCTTGGCGGATTCCGAGGATTTGAGTCTATTGCCATGTACAAAAACATTTACAGGTCCGTAAACTCCTCTCGCCCCCCCCCCCCTCCTCCTTTCTCCATAGGAAACATTCTTTTCTTCTGGATACCCAGCCATATTGGCATTCCTGGCAATGACAGGGCTGACGCAGCTGCTAAGCTTGCCCTCACCCTTCCCCCTGCCCCTTTTCCCAAAACCCTTTCTGACATCTAACCGCTTATCACTTCCCTTGTTACGTGGCCGCTGGCAAACCTCATGGGACTTCCAAATTGGTAACAAACTCCACGTCATCCAGCCCACCATTCCGATCAAACCCACTACTCACAACCTATCCTGTGTCGACAACATCCACATTACCTGCCTTAGAATAGGTCACACCCACCTCATTCACTCTTACCTCCTTACCGACTCCCCCCCACCCCTCTGCAACAATTGCCATTGCACCCTCACAGTCCATCACCTTCTCCTTGCTTGCCCCCTGTACAACCTTCCCAGAGCTTCGCTCACTCCCTGCAACTCGGTAGCCAAGCTCTTCCAAAAGAAAGAAGCCTTTGGATAAAATTATCTCCTTCCTTCATCATGCTTCCCTCTATAACCATATTTAGTCCTCCTTCCCCACCCCTTTTCTCTCTACATTATTTTTCCACCCATACACCTCCTCTCTCGATCCCAGCTTTCTGGCTTTTAGTTCTCATGTTTCTCTCAATCTCCCCCTGTTTACTCTCCTTCCTACCTCTGGAATGATATAACCTCTCAGGCACAATTTGACCCTTGCTGTTGTGGTGCCGTTAAACTCACATCAAACAAACAAACAAACAGGTCCATTCTGAAAATTACATAACTTGTTTGTGGAACCAATAAGCATAATCTTAGTTTTATAATTTCATACTAACTTATTAATTCTAAAACCGTGCAGCTACAATCATGGACAAAATTCCATTAAACACTTAATATTCAATGGTGTTTTCTGTTACATCTGTTGTCAAAATTGCTTCTCAATGTTTTGTATAAAATATATCTACTGGGTTATTGTAGACCTTGAGGAATGTCTATTCATAGATGACGTTAAGAGCATGATTTTCAATTCATTTTCACCTCTTTGCCCTCCTCCACACCGCCAAGCATCCTCTCCCCTCCCCCACCCCTCCCATTCAATGTTGGCATATATATACTTGACATAAACTATCATTCATTCAAAAGAAGGTATTGCAGAAAAATTATGGTCCAACAAAGAAAGCGGGGAGGAGGGGGTTGTATTCTATTGATTGTATATTTTGATATATTTGAATTGTAGCTTGACTATTCAAAGAGTAGTAGAACTATTCTACTACCGTCAGCGTCCAGTTAAAAAGTTTGGGTTATAGTTTGGGTTAAAGTTTTATAACTTAAGTTATGAATGGTGTACATTCATATGACTTGGCACAGGGGTAGAGGACATGGGTACTGACCAATTGAGCATGATTGGAGGGTTGTGTGTGCATACTAATTAGCTTATTTGCATAACAATGAAAATATTGTCAGGTTAAAGTTTTGGTTAAAGTGATTTGTTAAAGATTTTGGTTAAATTCTTCATAACTTACAAGTGGTGTACATTCATGTGACTTGGCATACAGGTAGAGGACATGGGTTATGTTCAAATGAGAATGATTGGGGGGTTGTGTGTGCATATTAATGAACTTATTTGCATAACAATGCAAATATTTGTCAGCTTAAAGATTTGTTTAAAGTTTTTGGTTAAAGTTTTCCAAACTTTAGTTATGAATGGTGTACATTCATGTAACTTGGTATTGGGGTACTGTTCAAGTGAGTATAATTGGGGGTTGTTGTGTGTGTACTAATTAATGTATTTGCATAACAATAAGAATATTTGTATCTATGATATCTCTTCAATTAAAGTGGATGTGGGGATTTTGTTTGCACAAATGATCATATATGTGAAAATTATTGTCTACACCTAATGGTGAGGTGAAGTGTGCATATTAATTAGGTTATTTGCATAACAATAGACTTGTTTAAAAAACAAGCTTTTTTGCATGACATTTTGTCTGTTTCCTTGGCAACGAAAAAATCAGTGATGTAAGGAATATCAAATGACGGATTATTACCATCCCTTTTATCAGTATAGTTGCATCGTTATGATTATCAATACCAGTGATAACAGTGGCTTTTTGTGGTGCAATAGACATAGCAATAAAGGAACTATTCAGCTGCACCCATTCAAATTATTGTGGACAAAGAACAATTAACAATGGATTTACATACAAAAGTAGAGAGCTATCCAACATATATTTTCTTGAATAGTTAGTTGATAGTCTTGAAACTGTAATATGGCTAGCTTTGAACTGAATGTGATGGAGTATTTTGGGAACAATTCAGCCAAATTTGCCTATATGTGTCACTATTTGTTAAATCAATTAAGTATGTTATGGTTTCCCTATTTATCTTCCCCACCCCTTCCCCCCCTTCCTCTCCCCATCCCTTCCTTTCCAGCATAGAACTGACTTTTTCTATTGAATTTTCAGAGAGTAATTTCAGCGAAAAAGACGATGAGGATGGTACCGAGCCACAGGACACGCAAATTAATTCCATTCAGGATACATATATGCAGCTGGTATCCAGCAGGGCGGATAGAAATTCAGCCGAAAGTGATGATCTTGGTTCATCAAACATCTCCATCCAGGGCTCAGAGGGGGACGAGACATCGCCGCTCTTTGTAACGCTGATTTGCTCTGTCAAGCATAGGAGTAATATTGGAAACATGCCAGTACACACCATACCAACTTGTCTCGGTAAGTGTCACGCCACTGAAAAACTGTGGCTTATGTAGTTTGAGCCTCTGTAAATTTGTTGTTGTTTGATTGTTCTTGCGAGAAAAATATAAATGAGAAAGAAAGAAAAAAAGTTTGGCGGGGTTGAGAGAATCATTCGAGATTATTTACTATTATCACAAATTATGGCGACTAATACATAAGTGATGACATATACTATTTGACACATTTAGTGATTTTCTCAAGAGGTGTATGGAAGCAGCAATTTGTATATTGGTTACAAGAACTTTCAAATCGATGAAATCAGTGTTTGAATTTTAAAAATATTACTTATAGTGTTTGAGTTATGACTCTTCAAACTTTAAGGCTTTTAAATCTAAGAAACATTTGTGATGTATGACTGGGAAGTAAGCTCAAATTATTAAAGTAATTGTGTATGGGTGACATATCCCCCCTCCTCCCCCAATGAGACAGCTACCCCTCTGGTTTTAATACCCGGTATAGAATATATATGCACTCCTATTTCTGTATTTTTTGATAAAAAAATTAAACTTCTTAATTATGTCACAGAAAAATGTCATTGTGATGATTATGATAGGTAGGCCTATGCATACAATTCAGTGGAATGAAAGGAAAATATCATCATGAATAAGATGGTTAAACTTTCATTTGAAATTTTCCCCACCTCTCAAACTATACCTCCCTTTATACTGATGGCTCCATGGAAGGCGACAAGACAGCTGCTGTTGCTGTCATCCAAAACATCACCCTCAGTAGCAGGCTTCCCAATTACTCATCCATCTTTTTAGCCAAAGCAAAGGCCATCCTCCTCGCTTTATTGAGTACTCTCTGCTCAGCCACTTTGCCATCTTCTCTGACTCCAAGGCTGTCCTTACTTCTTTACTCAATCTTAAATAGGATAACTCTACATCCCACCTCTTCCGGAAACTACTTTCGCCCACCCTCTGCAGGAAAAGTATTCTTTTCTTCTGGGTACCCAGCCATGTTGGCATCCCTGGCAATGACAGGGCTGATGCAGCTGCTAAGCTTGCCCTCAACCTCCCCCTACAACCATTTCTCAAAACCCTTTTTGACATCAAACCACTTATCGCTTGCCTTGTTCGTGACTGCTGGCAAACCTCATGGGACTCCAAATTGATAACAAACTCCATGTCATTCAGCCCACTATTCCGATCAAATGGTTCAAACCCACTATCAACAACCTCTCTTGTGTCGACAACGTTCATATTACCCGTCTTAGAATAGGTCACACCCACCTCACTCACTCCCACCTTCTCATTGGCTTCCCTGCAACCCCTCTGCAGCAATTGCCATTGCACCCTCACAGACCATCATGTTCTCCTTGCTTGCCCCCTGTACAACCTTCCCAGAGCTTCCCTTGCTCCCCAAAACTCAATTGCCGAGCTCTTCCAGAAAAACTCTTCAGATAAAATGATCTCCTTCCTTCATTGTGCTTCCCTCTACAACTATATTTTGTCCTCCTCTCCCACCCTCCTCTCTCTACTTTTGTTTTTCTTCACCCATGCACCTCCTCTCTTGATCCTTTCTGACTTTTAGTTCTTGTATTTCTCTCAATCTCCCCCTGTTTTCTTTCCTTCCTACCTCTAGAATGATCTAACCTCTCAGGCACAATTTGACCCTTGTTGTTGTGGTGCTATTAAGCCCTCATCAAACAAACAAACAAGATCAGCTAGCTGAGTGACAATTTTGACTAATAATTCTTCTGTGATTTGATCCTCAGGTGTTCTCACGGAATGCTTGGAAAGACCCGAGGTAGAGATCAACCTCAGTGACCTCACCTTGACCTTAGACATTCTCTGCCTGACATTGCCCCCAGAGTTCAGCCATGGTTCAGAATCCCGCCAAACTTTCTGCGATGAGGACCAGGAACATAGCGAGAGGAGACGAGAAACCTCATTGTCCGAACAGTATTTGGACGATTCGCCTCTCGTAGATGCACCCGAGAGCAAAGCGTCCATTAGAACGTTTTCCACAGCAGACAGGGATGAGTGAGTATTACAAGATAACTTTGAGGTCTTTACTGTTACGACAAATTGATTGATTATTTTTAAAAGCTATATTTTCCATTTGTAAGCTTGACTATTCAAAGAATACTACCCCTGGCCTTAAATCGGGTAATGTTTTGGTTAAAGGTTTTATAAATCACGAATGGTGTACATTCATGTGACTTGGCATAGGGGTAGAGGACATGGGTACTGATAAAATGCATGATTGAAGTTTTGTGTGTGCATACTAATTAGCTTATTTGCATTATAATAAAAATATTTGTCAGGTTAAAGTTTTGGGTAAAGTTTTTTGGTTAAAGTTTTTATAACTTAAGTTAAAATGTTTATTATTCATGAGCGCATAACTTAAGTTATGAATAATGTACATTTATGTAACTTGGCACAGGGGTAGAGGACATGGGTTATGTTCAAATAAGCATGATTGGGGGTTGTGTGTGTATACTAATTAGCTTATTTGCATAAAGATGAAAATATTTGTAACTATGATATCTCTTAAATTAAAGTGGGAGTGGGGGATTTTGTTTACACAAATGATAATATATGTGAGGCAGGGTCAAAGATGGGACACCCAAAATGGCAATAATATTGCTGCGTGGTAGAGAAAGGGTTAAGCAAAGGCTGAATATTGAAGGGTCCTCTGTCCTCCTAGCAGCAGGTCGGGCTCGTTCCGCTTCAGTAACCCAGTGGGCTGCCCACCGGGACCCTGCTGCATATATTTTTGAGTTGGCCTACTTGTCGCTGGTTGATTAACCCTTACTCTACCAGTACTTTTTTTGAAAACATGCTTGGGAAACGGGGTTAAAGACGGGACACCCAAAATGGCAATAATATTGCTGCGTGGTAGAGTAAGAGTTAAGCACAGGCTGATTATTAAAGGGTCCTCTGTGTCTGAGCAGCAGAGTTGGGCTCGTTCTGCTTCAGTGACTCAGTAGGCCGCCCACCGGGACCCTGCTACATATAATTTTTATTTGACCCACTTATCGCGGGTTAATTAACCCTTACTCTACCAGCATTTTTTTTTAAACGCCCTTGGGAGGCGGGACCCCCAAAATGGCGATGATATTGCTGCGTGTTAGAGTAAGAAGTAAGGGAAGAGACTGTTGTCATCTTTGGTTTGAGGTAACTGGAGGTTCTTGACTCACTTTTGTTCCTGATGAATCTTTTTCTCTTCTAGTGATGCGGATGGTGACATGCTTGGAGACAGTTTTGATTGCCTGACGGTGGAGCAGAAGCTGGCAATAGCAGAGACAGAAGAAGAGGTAAAGCCTAAGAGGAGCCACTTGTTCCACTTTGTATTCATGAGGAAATAACCATCCTTACGAGGAATGGTCCATCAATCATTCATGGGTTTTGCACAAAGTCCTCCCAAGCATATAATGTATATTTTTATTTAGGCTCCTTACGAGGAATGGTCCATCAATCATTCATGGGTTTTGCACAAGGTCCTCCCAAGCATATAATGTATATTTTTTTTATTTAGGCTCAGCCAAGGACTAATCTTATTTGCATCATTGAACAGCAGTTATGTGGCTTGAGCCCAAGATGAATGACCTACTGTGTACAGTGTAACAGTAGCTGGTTGCTAACAAGTGAACTGTGAATACATCTTGTCAGTTAAGAAGGTATAGATTACACCTGTGTTGTGCATGGTGTAACAATAGCTGGTTGCTAGTCAATGATTTGTGAAGAGTCTCACGGGTTGAATGGTGTGGATTATCCCTGATTTTGAGAAAATCGGGGGTGTTGGGTTGAGGGATCTAAGGGCCAAAAATTCTTAATGTTCCAATGGAAGCATTCTTTGTCTACTAACTGTGGTGTAGCGGTTATCATACCTGTCTACAGACCACGAGGCCCTGGGTTCAAGCCTGGGTTGGGTAGACGCGCCAGTGCACCACAACTGGTTATCAAGGCCGTGGACATTGACTTGGTTGTCGATGCTATGTCTGTCCGTACGTCGTACCTGTGTTCTCGTCCGGGTCGTATTAAGCGTTTCGTGATAGCATTGTTACTATCATAACCGAATACGCAGGCGACGACCCCGTCATTGTAATTGTGTGTTCGCACTCACACATTCTTTGTGCTCTCTGTACAGGCTATTTTGTGTTGTGGTAGTTTATTTGCCACTTTCTACCAACATTTTGTACACTAGTAGTAGCATTAAGGTTTTGAAATGGTAGCATGATACTCGGTATATACACACTGAACAGCAATTTATTTTTTGGAAGTTTGTTTGCATTTTTCTATTAAAATTTCTACTCTTGTCATTTATTTCCATAAATCAATAAATGGAAGAAAAAAAATAATGAAGATAAAAATGGAGAAGAAACACTCGCAATACCACAATCAACAATTGTTTATGCACTTTGTAATTTCGGTATAAAGTTTTTCTTAAGGTAGGATGAAGTCAGCGTATCAAGAAGGACATGAAAAAAAATTAAGATCAATCCAGACTTTGACTATATTTTATGAATTATTTTAGACTTAATTAGTCAAATGAATGATGCAAATTAATTTTACAGGATTACTGTCCATTTGTGAATTTTTTTATTTTTCATTCTGCAGTATTTCTTAAAATGAGTTGCTGATTTGAATTATTGTATTTACGACATATTAAGCACCCCTGCTCTAATAAACGCCCACGCAACATTTTTTAACCAATAACATAATTTATTTGTCTTAATTTGAAGTCTTAAAATAAGTTTTTTTTTTACATTTTTGCTTCTGACGCTCACAATGTTTTGTGGTGGTTATTGTGAGCTAGTATAGAATCAGTTTAGACAATGTAGTTCGAATTGCACACTGTTCACGGCCACGGAGCATTGGAGCTTATCAAAAAGAAACTTTGGGCCTAAAAAGCTGTGTAATTTTATTTTTGTAAAGTGCCCCAGGCACTTATCAACGTCGAATACGGTAATATTTTTTGCAATTTGTATTAAATCATAAGTGGAAGCTTTAAAGGAATATTCCCCTGATTTTCATTTTCATAAATATCGACGATTCTTAATAAGTGGCCCGCCGGCCAAATCTGGCTTGCCAGACAATCCATTCTTGCCCGAGAACAATAGTCATCATATAATGCAATACAGTGCATTGCATGTATGATAGATCCGAATGCGATCGGTAAAAATTGCAAAATACTCGTTTATTTTGTTTTTTACTTGGGCAGATCAGCTCACTAAAACATTGCGGCTCATCAAATAAAATGTTATCTTAAGTTCCGCTATAAATACGGCACGCGGCTTGTCAAAGGAAGGTGGATAAGACATCTGGTGAACATCTTTTTAATCGAGCACGGTTTCAACTTGTTTGTATTCAGGGATTGTTTTGATGAGTTTTGTTTGTCACATGATGCTGGTTTTGCCATGCTATTGGCCCACGGCCTGAAGCTGTTGTGGAATGATGGCCCTTTGAAAAATGTAATTAAGAATCCTTGATATATGTAATAGCGGACTAATACAGAAACAAATTTGTGTAAAGACCATATTGATATCTTATTCTGTTATATAGTTACATTTGAAAGATTTCTTTACTGTGACCTTGCAGTGTAACGGAAACTGTTTTTTTTCTTCACAGATTAAGTGGCTTTTGCAGGATGAGATAGCTTCAGCCAGACGCCACATTTATCCAGTAACCATTAAGACACTTGAGATGGTGGCAGATCATGTACACAGCTCACCAGGCAAACCAACATGTGAATCAGCCTGCATTGATTTGGAATTTGTGTTTGGGCCTGAGCAGAGTTTGGCTAAGTTTACAGAGGTGAGTAGGTCTAAAAGCACAAAACAATAAAAATGAGTTTCTATTGTGAAGTATACAATATTTATGATGCATTATTGTATAATGATCACGAAGATACAGCGGTACCAGTGCTCGAAATTAGCATGAGCCCGCTAGCCTGGGGCTAGTTGATTTTAGGTTTGGGCTAGCACAATTTCTATGACTGAAGCCTATCGGGCTAGTCATGTATTCATAAGATTCTGGTGTGTTTATATGAGACATGAAGAAAAAGGGCTTGTGGAAAATTCAGCCATGTTAGTGAAATGTGAGGTGAGTAAGCCGACAAGCTAGCGATAAACCAACACTAATTTTGAGTCCTGAACTAGCGATAAACCAATGCTAATTTTGAGTCCTGAACTAGCGATAAACCAACGCTAATTGTGAATCCTGAACTAGCGATAAACCAACGCTAATTGTGAATCCTGAACTAGCGATAAACCAACGCTAATTGTGAGTCCTGAACTAGGGATAAACCAACGCTAATTTTGAGTCCAGAACTAGCGATGAACCAACGCTAATTGTGAGTCCTGAATTGTCACGTTGTGTAAGGGCTGAGTCGGTTCCATGTGGTACTACCGTTACACTAAGTTACAGTTTTGGGTACACAGTGACTGTTTTATTTGGTACATATTAAATCAGCACTTTGCAGGTTGTTTAACTTATGCCGATTCTATAAATATTCTTGGTTTTAGCAAGTTTTGTGCCATTGGGTTATGTCTCTGTTTCACTGTTGTTTTTCATTGCTGTAATTATTTCTATGCAAAGCTGCAATGTGGAGAGTTCACGTGGAACTGGATGAAGTTGTTTGTCTTGAGCTGAGGTTGTGTCATTTATAGAAATTATCTATAAATCATGGTGCTGGACTAATGTCTACTCTGTAACTTAAATACAGCAGGGGGATCCTCATGAAGCTGGGTTAAATATAAATCTTTTGGTTTATATGTTTAAGTGGTCCACTCCACACCAGTGTGGATTCTCGAATGGTGATGGTGAAAGGGCTTAAAATTGTTATGGAATGACCACATTAGATAAATAAGGAAAGGGTGAATACTTTGTTATTGTGCGAGTTTCACTGGATAGATGTTTCTAATTAAGAAAGTAATAATAGAGGGATTCCATCACGTGACTCTAACTCATCTGGAAGCCATTTTGTCGGGCAAGCGTTGTTGCGTTTCATGCATCTTCACATAGCTCAGTCATATCACACGTACAACAAACATACTGCCTGCTAACCTACCTACCAGTTCAGCGAATTTTATTGTTTTTGTTCACTGCGGCAATTTTACTTCATATTTTTTAAACGTTTTATATATTCACCGGGTATACGAAGAGTAACTTTTACATGAATGCCATCTGATTGTTCGTTATACGAACATAAAGTGCTCACTGCAAATCCTAACGTTAGTGTGAAGCGAAGGTTAAAAGATGTTGCATCGTACAGCAGAAACTCAACTTGATCAAGATCAGACGGAAATCGAGAAAACATCTTTTAATTCCCTGGCACATGTCTATCAGTGCAACCAATGGCACAGCAAGATTCCGCCATAATTATCTTACAAAAATTATCTCATATAGCAACATGCAAGCGTTTGTAAGTCTAAATAAGTGTACAGCAGATGATCGTTCTCGCCCGACAAAATGGTGATGTAAACAAAGTCACGTGACCTTATGATGTCACTTGAAACACCCTTATACATATCACACCCTTTAGAACATTATGAGAAAGTGTCAAAGATTAGCTAGGAACTATCAAGCTGTGCACATGACCATGCTTCCACTAAAGTCATTAAATGATTAAAGGAATATTTCCATGTGTTTTCGTAACCTTCCATATGAAAGAGAAACATTTTAGAGACAATTTAGCACAAAAATCATGTAGATATGTTATTCCTACCAGGAGGTATTCAAATTTTAGGGTTCACAAAAAATGCCAATAAACGAATGGGAAAAGGCTCAGTATGACATCACAGCAGCCCATTCTCCCACAAAGTTGATGTATTTAATTAAATTCTATCATCCTCATTTAATAGTTAAAATAAATTGATGAAAGTTAGGTATTTATATACATTGCCAAATCTATCCTCCTTCAGTAACTTTTGTAAAATTGTTTCTAAACATACAGAAACAACCAATTAATGTTCAAAGAAATACATAAACATTTGCAATGGAATTGCCTCTATGACATCATCAAACACGAATTCATCATACTGTACAAAAACTTTCAAATGCAATTAGGAAATATTTAAAAATCCATATCTCCTGAACGAAATATGATATCAACCTGATTTTTGTAACAAATAATTGGCTCTAAAAGTATGCTCTTTCAAATAAAATATAAAAAAAAATAAGGGAATATTCCTTTACCCTGTCCTTTTTGGAGTTGTGGGGTAAGTCTCAAAAGTACTGCTCTCTCAGTTTTTTTTCTTAATACAGGAATTTGGAAGAATCCACATTGAGGACTTTCAGCTCAATAAGATCCAGTACTACTATTACTTGTCAGTCGACCCGCTTTCAAGTAATTACAATCTGAGCGATTCTTTGTCCACGATGCACTTCAAAGGTCAAAGGTCATACACAGTCACACCAAGTAATACTACTGGAGCTTCAGAAGAGGGTGAGAGGGGGACAAAAATTATCCTCACCCCTCCTTCACCTCAGAGGGGGCTCACCCATCCCAAGAATCAGGTATGTCTGTAGTATGACACCATAAGAGGTCAAGGGACACATTGCAAAATGTTGTGTTACTTTAAAGAAAAAATTGTTTATAAGTGTAAGAATTTTGCAAACAAACTTAAGTTTATGGGATAAAACTGATGATGCGATGATGGGTTGTTTAATTTCCCACTTATTTCCTGCTCACCTCACCATCTCCTCTCAACCTCTTTTCACCTAGCTACAAGGTAGTCTGATCTCTTTGGCACAATGTGACCATCACTGTTGTGATGCCGATAAACGTCAGCAACCTTGCAATTAATGTGATGTTGTAGGTGTTCAGGTGTATGTCATTAATTCTGCATGGGGAACTGTTGTTATCTGAGATGCTTGTGATCAATTCGTCCCCCATTCTGCATAGTGACGAATATATAAAAAACAAAAGTTTGAGAAAATCGATGTTAAAGATTTTTGCAATTTTTGAATTTACTTTGCGTTGTGATTCTGAAAAATGAATTAGTACAAATATACCTTGTTGAAGAGAGAAAAATATCAAAAGTGTTAAAAATTATTACGGAAATGTATATACAAAATTTCTTGTACATTTAATCATATCCCAAAGACATTCATCAGTATGCAGAATTGATATACAAAGGTAAAACAAATTAACATTCGTCACTATGCGGAAAGAGGGACGAATTACCTTAGATTCTTTGATGCATGTCCGTGGAAGTCTAATGCAGTGACACGACTCTTTTATGGGCTTGCAGTATACTAATGACATTTTGATTTAGATCTTGATTAAATTTGGTTAGAGCTTCATCTAAAGAAAACTTTTCAGCACTTTGACATGCTAATATTCAAGCAAATAACTTATCAGATCCATTCCAATCTGCCTATAGAGCACATCATGGCACCGAACCTGCACTACTTCAGGTTGATAATGACATTTTACGTGCAATGGATGATGGAAAGGTTACTGCACTGATTTTGTTAGATCTGAGCGCAGCGTTCGATACTGTGGATCATGATGTTTTACTGACACGGTTACATCAATATTTTGGCATTGCATTGAAATAGTGTAAATCATACCTGTCTCACAGACCTCAATATGTGTGTGTGGGAGATGCAATATCGGAACCTGTTTTCTTAAATTGATCAGTTCCGCAAGGATCTGTACTAGGTCCACAGTGGTTTCCAATTTATACTTTACCCATCCGCAACATTGTTTTGAAATATGGTATATCCTATCATGTTTATGCTGATGACACACAATTGTATCTGGCCTTTAAACCTTTACAACAAAAGAATGACCTTACCATCAAATGTTTAGAGGATTGCATCGCCGATATACGTGTTTGGATGATGCAGAACTTTCTGAAACTCAACGATAACAAAACCAAGTTTGTATTATTTGGATCTCGCCAACAACTGTTAAAGTTTTCATCACCCAATATTATCATTGATGAATCTCAATTTGAGTCCTCTTTAAAAGCTCGCAATCTCGGCTTATTTTTGACTCCTTCATGAGCATGGATAGTCACATTTCTCATATCACACGCACTGCATCTTTACATCTTCGGAACATTGGAAAATTGCGCAAATATCCCAATTCAACTGCGACAGAACAGATAGTACATTAGTTTGTTACATCTCGATTAGATATGGGAAATTTCTTGCTGCGTGGACTGCCCCACAAACATTCATCGTCTTCAACTACTTTAAAACACGGCTGCACGGATTGTAACTCTCTCAAAGAAAACATGTCACATAACTCCCATCCTGAAAGATTTGCATTGGCTTCCAGTTTCTCATCGCATAATGTACAAAGTATCACTTATTGTTTACAAATGGATGAATGGTTGTGCCCCAGTTTATATATCTAACTTGCTGAAATTATATGTTTCTCTTCATAATCTTTGTTCTGGTGATAAACTCCTTTTATGTGAACCAAAATTCTACCATACATGGGGTGACAGATCATTTGCTGTTGCAGCGCTGCGTCTTTGGAATCGATTGCCATTCCATATCAGGTTGTCTTGTTCTGTTAAGTCATTCAACAAAAATATAAAAACCCATCTCATGTGTGATGCAAATATGTAGTTAATTCAAAATTGCTGTTCATTTATTTTATTGTTCATGTATACTTATCTGTAAATTTAATGTTATGTGTATGGCACCTTGAGCATCCAATAGGATGGATATGTGCCAGGTATAAATCTTATTTATTATTATTGTTATCATTATTATTTGTCATTTTCAGCATTGATAAAAATGACATTTTTTATCGTTTCATTTTAAAGGTCCATACTGATATGACGGAAACAGGTGCAGCAGTCACTTCTTCCGAAAGAAATGGGTCAAAGTTCAATGATGCCATTATATCCAAAGGTAAAAGCCCACAGAGGAAGATGAAAGAACATGACAAAATCCGAAAGAAGTCACCGTCCCACTCTGGCATGAAGAAGGAGACTGACCTTACAAAAGAGATCAGAACAACGATCAAGCATCGTTGGCCCTCAGGAAAATCAGAAATTTCCTCGTCGGATTTTGAATCGGAGAGACCAGTCAGTCCATGGAGGCCGAGCGTCAGTAAGGAATTGGCATCTGAAAGTGACAGTTCGATCATCGTCTTATCAGAGGATTCTGCACCTTCCTTCACCGTAAAAGATGTGAACAGAAATGAGGATGATGGAGAGGAAAGCACTGTAACTGGTCGTGAAGGTGACATGAAGGAAGAGGATGTGGTTGCCATGGAGATGGACAATCAAGAGCAGACACTCAGGAGGAATAGTGCCAGTTTTGTTGTGTTACACAGAGAAGGTGCCGAGAGGAGAGTAATAACAAAAGTAAAGATGGTGATGCCCAAAGTGATGATGTTTGTGCGGATGGAGATGATGTTTGTGCGGATGAAGATGGGATCGGTAGCGATCACCCAACGTCTCTAAATGATGAAGATGTCAAACAGTCTAGTTCCGACACGGTGACGGAGAGCGTGAAGTCTACCTCGAGCATCAGTACTGTAAAACATGAATCAAGCACATCAATTGAAGCAATGGATACCTATATTGAAAAGGAAAGTACCATTAAATCCACCTCTCCCAAAGATGATGGTGAAGATAAAATTGTCAAAGATGATGGAGAGGATCGAGACCAGGATGACATCCTAAGTGATGTAAATGAAGTTTCAGTGATGGACAATGTGACCACAAAGGGTGCTAGTGAAGAATTATTGAATGAAACCGATAAAACGAGACAAACCCCTCCATCAACACCGCAAACAAAAGGTGGTGATGCGGTGTCACCTCGAGAAAGGAAATCCAGCGCACTACTATCCAGGTCACTCAGGAGAAGGGAATCCCCAGGGAGTAGGCATTCAAGCTCAACGGGCGGGACTAGCACCAGTGGTCCTTTGAGTGCCCAAGCCAGCTGTACGAGTCTGAGCGGCAGTCTCACCGAGTGCGATGAGAAGGGTAGGTACAGAAAATTCACCTTGTCAGCATTTCTAATTAAAATGGGATGAACATTTGGCGGAGTGGAGGTGGGGAAGGTTGGTGTTATTGCAAACAATAAGAGCAGATTGTATTTAGGTAAAGATCGAAAGAATATTGTATGACTGGAGGTGTTCTCGTTTTGTCACATGATCTACACACTTGGTTGATTTATTTATTTATTGTTTTGTTTTTTGTTTCATTTTATTGTTTGATTGTTATATAATGTCATATAACAGGGTCTTACTGTAAATTAGCTCTTACTGCTGAGTTGAGCTACCCTGTATAAAGGAAAAGTAAAGACAGAATCTCGTCTCAAGAAAATTGCTTGACCTGTCACCAATACATCTGATACCTACTAGTGACATCACGTTGGCATGGTAATTGCTCTGAGTTAGATGATTGACAGTTTTTTCAACCAATCACCGCATGAATTTGCCTAGCAATAAAATCTGCATAACTAAGTGGGGCAAAAATCTTATGCAGTACTGGTACAGTACAGCTAGCTAGTGGCGTGCATTATGCAGTCAATGCATTATACTACACAAAACAAATTTCTGCTCACGTACCGAGTGACGACAAGATTTTGATCAAAAATTACGCTCATGAGCCCATTGCGGGCTTTGTAAATCCGATTCCCGTTACTAAGAACGGTTAGCAAACTTAATTTTGTTTTATTTCTTTTGCTAAAATCTCTAAAGATCTGGAGAACTACCAGAATTGCGGCAGGCCACACTAAAGATCTAAATGTCAATGCATTAGTCATACACGATTACGGATTTGAGGTTTGTTTGTCCCACCTAGTTACCGCATTGCTATGGTGGGTGTGGCCTATATCATAATTCAGAGACGTTAATTGATTGTGATTGTGTAAATTATTAGACCAATCTTAAAGGTTGGATTGTATATTGTATTTTTATCTCTGCATTGACACAATATCTGGTCTGGAAATATATATTTTTTAAATCCCTGTAATGCTCGTGTTTTGAAGGTTACGAGGCTGGATCGAGTGAAGATGAGTTTGCAGATTCACGTGTCTTCTCTGAAGATGACTTCCATTCTAAACAGCTGATGCCTGATTTCTGGCTGATCATGAGGGTTGATGAAGACAAGAAGGAGATTGAGACAAAGGCTTACATGATGAACTTGTTCTTTCACACCAGGTAAGAACTGGAGTTGTTAAATGATTAGTTCAGTGGTCAAGTAGTTTGTTTTATATGAAAGAGGACTTCAAAAAAACAAAATGGTGAAGAAAGCATTCAAAAAATCTTTTTCCGTAAAGGAGATTTTTATATTTAAAGTTCTGTATCATTTTTGTAGAAATGACTAAAATCAGACTAGTTGTGACATCACATCCTCAGATTCCTCAAAGTCATTATGTATTATTTTATTATTTTTCTTTCTGTGGCTTAAAAATCATTGGATACGTCAGGTGGGTGGTAAAACAGAATCTAGTAAAGTGTAATTATAATTAACCACTTGAAGAAAATTTGAGGGAAAATAATTCCCAAAGTCAAAAACTTCAGTCAACTTTCTTTAAAATACCTAAATAATTGTTAAGAATGAGCAGGAGGGCTCCAACCTTCTACGGTAGTAGACTTACTACACTAGCTATTTCTAAACAGATATAGGGCTCCAACCTTCTACAGTAGTAGACTTACTACACTAGCTATTTCTAAACAGATATAGGGCTCCACCCTTCTACGGTAGTAGACTTACTACACTAGCTATTTCTAAACAGATATGGGGCTCCAACCTTCTACAGTAGTAGACTTACTACACTAGCTATTTCTAAACAGATATGGGGCTCCAACCTTCTACAGTAGTAGACTTACTGCACTAGCTATTTCTAAACAGATATGGGGCTCCAACCTTCCACAGTAGTAGACTTACTACATTAGCTATTTCTAAACAGATATGGGGCTCCAACCTTCTACAGTAGTAGACTTACTACACTAGCTATTTCTAAACAGATATGGGGCTCCAACCTTCTACAGTAGTAGACTTACTGCACTAGCTATTTCTAAACAGATATGGGGCTCCAACCTTCCACAGTAGTAGACTTACTACATTAGCTATTTCTAAACAGATATGGGGCTCCAACCTTCTACAGTAGTAGACTTACTACACTAGCTATTTCTAAACAGATATGGGGCTCCAACCTTCTACAGTAGTAGACTTACTACACTAGCTATTTCTAAACAGATATGGGGCTCCAACCTTCCACAGTAGTAGACTTACTGCACTAGCTATTTCTAAACAGATATGGGGCTCCAACCTTCTACAGTAGTAGACTTACTACACTAGCTATTTCTAAACAGATATGGGGCTCCAACCTTCTACAGTAGTAGACTTACTGCACTAGCTATTTCTAAACAGATATGGGGCTCCAACCTTCCACAGTAGTAGACTTACTACATTAGCTATTTCTAAACAGATATGGGGCTTCAACCTTCTACAGTAGTAGACTTACTACACTAGCTATTTCTAAACAGATATGGGGCTCCAACCTTCCACAGTAGTAGACTTACTACATTAGCTATTTCTAAACAGATATGGGGCTCCAACCTTCTACGGTAGTAGACTTACTACACCAGCTATTTCTAAACAGATATAGGGCTCCACCCTTCTACGGTAGTAGATTTACTACACTAGCTATTTCTAAACAGATATAGGGCTCCAACCTTCTACGGTAGTAGACTTACTACACTAGCTATTTCTAAACAGATATAGGGCTCCAACCTTCTACAGTAGTAGACTTACTACACTAGCTATTTCTAAACAGATATGAGACAGAACTTTAAATATAAATATCTCTCTAACAGAATAAGACATTGGAGTAGTTTCTGCACCATTTTGTTTCTCTTGAAGTCCTCGTCCATTTAATACGAAGTTGCTGATCACTGAAGTAATTATTCAAGGTTTACACATTATAACATTGTAAGTGATTATGAGGTGCAGCAGCTCAGTGGTTAAGGAGTCAAGCACTTATAAGGAAGGTTACGAGTATGACTCATGTCACAAGTGCTGTGTTACGTCCTTGAGCAAGGCACTAAACTTAATTTGCTCCAGGTTAATTATTCGGCCGTATAAATGAGTACCAGCAAACTGCTTGGTGGTTAACTTGTGATGAACTGGCGTCCTTGTCCAGAGGTAGCCATGTGCTCTCGTTTGGTTATGCCAAAGAAACTGGGGATGGGTCACCATGCATGGTCTGAATATGGACTAACTATTTAGGATCCCACTTTGCCTTTAATCCTATTTGGTTATCCTTCAACCAAGTAACTATTTAGGATCCCACTTTGCCTTTAATCACATTTGGTTATCCTTCAACTAAGTAAATATTTAGGATCCCACTTTGCCTTTAATCCCATTTGGCTATCCTTCAACTAAGTAACTATTTAGGATCCCACTTTGCCTTTATTCACATTTGGTTATTCTTCAACTAAGTAACTATTTAGGATCCCACTTTGCCTTTAATCCTATTTGGTTATCCTTCAACTAAGTAACTATTTAGGATCCCACTTTGCCTTTAATCCCATTTGGTTATTCTTCAACTAAGTAACTATTTAGGATCCCACTTTGCCTTTAATCCTGTTTGGTTATCTTTCAACTAAGTAACTATTTAGGATCCCACTTTGCCTTTATTCACATTTGGTTATCCTTCAACTAAGTAACTATTTAGTGTCCCACTTTGCCTTTAATCACATTTGGTTATCCTTCAACTAAGTAACTATTTAGGATCCCACTTTGCCTTTAATCCCATTTGGTTATCCTTCAAGTAAGTAGCTATTTAGGATCCCACTTTGCCTTTAATCAGATATAACAACATAGAACCTTATTGTGGTTATCATTGAATGTCCAGATATAACAACATAGAACCTTATTGTGCTTATCATTGGATGTCCAGATATAACAACATAGAACCTTATTGTGGTTATCATTGGATGTCCAGATAGTACAATGTAGAACCTTATTGTGGTTATCATTGGATGTCCAGATATTACAACGTAGAACCTTATTGTGGTTATCATTGGATGTCCAGATATTACAACATAGAACCTTATTGTGGTTATCATTGGATGTCCAGATATTACAACATAGAACCTTATTGTGGTTATCATTGGATGTCCAGATATTACAACATAGAACCTTATTGTGGTTATCATTGGATGTTAAGATATTACAACATAGAACCTTATTGTGGTTATCATTGGATGTCCAGATAGTACAACATAGAACCTTATTGTGGTTATCATTGGATGTCCAGATATTACAACATAGAACCTTATTGTGGTTATTATTGGAGGTCCAGATATTACAACATAGAACCTTATTGTGGTTATCATTGGATGTCCAGATATTACAACATAGAACCTTATTGTGGTTATTATTGGATGTCCAGATATTACAACATAGAACCTTATTGTGGTTTTCATTGGATGTCCAGATATTACAACATAGAACCTTATTGTGGTTATCATTGAATGTCCAGATATTACAACATAGAACCTTATTGTGGTTATCATTGGATGTCCAGATATTACAACATAGAACCTTATTGTGGTTATCATTGGATGTCCAAATATTACAACATAGAACCTTATTGTGGTTATCATTGGATGTCCAGATATTACAACATAGAACCTTATTGTGGTTATCATTGGATGTCCAGATATTACAACATAGAACCTTATTGTGGTTATCATTGGATGTCCAGATAGTACAATGTAGAACCTTATTGTGGTTATTATTGGATGTCCAGATATTACAACATAGAACCTTATTGTGGTTATCATTGGATGTCCAGATATAGCAACATAGGACCTTATTGTGGTTATCATTAGATGTCGAGATATTACAACATAGAACCTTATTGTGGTTATCATTGGATGTCCAGATATTACAACATAGAACCTTATTGTGGTTATCATTGGATGTCCAGATATTACAACATAGAACCTTATTGTGGTTATCATTGGATGTCCAGATAGTACAATGTAGAACCTTATTGTGGTTATCATTGGATGTCCAGATATTACAACGTAGAACCTTATTGTGGTTATCATTGGATGTTTAGATATTACAACATAGAACCTTATTGTGGTTATCATTGGATGTCCAGATATTACAACATAAAACCTTATTGTGGTTATCATTGGATGTCCAGATATTACAACATAGAACCTTAATGTGGTTATCATTGGATGTCCAGATATTACAACATAGAACCTTATTGTGGTTATCATTGGATGTCCAGATAGTACAATGTAGAACCTTATTGTGGTTATTATTGGATGTCCAGATATTACAACATAGAACCTTATTGTGGTTATCATTGGATGTCCAGATATAGCAACATAAAACCTTATTGTGGTTATCATTGGATGTCCAGATATAACAACAGAGAACCTTATTGTGGTTATCATTGGATGTCCAGATATTACATCATCATTGCAAGCTCCTGTCATTGTTGTGGATTTCTCTACTTTTGTACGATCATACAGATCTGGAATTCACTGTAAGCTGTCAACCAAACTGTTGATAATCAAGTCTTAATAGTTCATTAAGAAATCCTATTGTTTTATCCTTTTTTTTATTTGTCAACTCTAGAGACAGAGGAGATGGGCAAAGGTTGGAAGATCAGAGGAAGGTTTTTGAGAATGTGAAGGAGAAAGTGGAACACACCTGCAAGCTAGTCAGTCAGGTAAAATAATTTTATCTATTTGGTTTAGGGTTTACCAAGGTTTATAATGTACCGGCAGATCTACATTGGAGTATTTACATCAAGACTGTTTTATTAACCAGTTGTAAAGCACTGGTTGGAGACCCACCAGTGATCAAACCCGGGACACTAGATTGTGCAGCTGAAGCTTTACTCCACTGCTACGGAGGTCTCTTTTTATCTCACAGACTCAAATTACAGATACTGGTTCAGGGAACCAGTTAATTATCGATTTAAGAGTTGATTGTGCCAAACACAATAACACATTGTTAGTACGTTAGGATTTGGTTCATGTGTGCTGCAAAGCAATTCATTATTGTCCCCTCGCCAACAAAGTTGCTTAAGAGGGGGTAAATCATCTTTACTATTCGTCTGCTAGTCCATTCTTTCGTTTATCTGTTCGTCCTTTTGTCCACATGCATTGTCTGTCCCCCACATGTATAGAAAGTTGTAAGCTCTGTCTTATCTGTGTAGAAATGATTGGTGTTGTAAGTCTACTATGGAAAGTTGGCATCTTCATCCTCACATTCTTAATAATTGTTAATGTGTTTTAAAGAAAGTTTATTTAATTTGTTCACTATTTAAATTATTTTCCCTCAAACTTTTTTTAGGTGTTGTATTATAAATACCCTTCCTAGATTCAGTTTTACTACTTTTTTGACAAATCCCCTGATTTATAAGCCACAAATTCGCAGGACAAAATATGATAGAATACGTAAAGATTTTGAGGAATCTAAGGCTATGACATCACAACTAGTCTGATTTCAGTCGTTTTTACACAAATGATATCAACTTTAAACTTAGATATCTCCTAAACAGAATGAGATTTTTGAATGCTTTCTTCACTATTTTCTTTCTGTTGAAGCCCTCCTTCAAATAAGATAGACTTGCTTCACCCCTGAACTAATCCTTTAAGTGGTGCATTACATCTTGATATTGTTTTTCCTATCTAGAAATTGCTTCTCCAAGATCTATTTGACAGCAAGAATTGCAACCCTCTGCTGCTCCCAGAAGATGAGCACAGCAGTTGGAAGAAGGACGGGTCAGAAAGGAGATCAGGCCATCGATACAGGCCATCCATTGGATCAGGTAGGGCTAACAGGGCCGAGTTCTTTGCTCAGGCTAAAAAGTGGTGGGATTACACTTTATTAAGCGATCTATTTTCAGTTTAATTGGCTTTTTCTTAACGAAGCTAACATAAACCAGATAATATCTTGTCCTGAACCTGTTTCTCATATTTCAAGATTCATTCAAAGTTTGATCAACTTTTTATCAACTAAGCCAACAAAATATAAGTGATATCTTGATGAAATTGTAAATGATACCTTGATGAAAATATAAATGATATCGTGTGTTTTTCAGGTTGACATTATATGTAGTACATAAAGGAAAGGCATGTGGGTATCCTAGAGGAAGGTCACTCTATCAGAGTTCTAACCATATTTGGAAATTCTGAAAGTATTTTTGAATTCTTTCGTGGGATTGCAAAGATTATTGAGTGATTTGCGTGTTTAGTGTGATAGTGGGTATCAGTTTGTTAGCACTCCCCTTAAATGTGGATTCTTAATTAATTTTTTCTAAGGTCCACCATTTGACAACAGCCTCAGGCTGCGGGCCAATCGCGTGGCAAAACCAGCATCACATGACAAACAAAACCCGTCAAAACTATCCCTGAATACAAACAAGCTGAGAGCACATGCGATAAGGATGTACGCCAGATGTCGGCAGTTCTTTTATCCGCCTTGCTTTGACACGCCACGAGTCTGCCTATTTTATAGTGGAACTAAAGATAACATTTTATTTGATAAGTCGTGATGTTCTAGTGCGCTGATCTACCTTGGAAAAATCCAAAAATAAACAAGGATTTTGCGATTTTTACCGATCTCATTCGGATTGATTGGGACGTACTATATATTTTTTTCCACCATGATTATTGTTCACGGGCCAGATTGGATTGTCTAGTGGGCCACATTTGGCCTGTGGGCCGCCTATTAAAAATCGCTGTGTTAGAGCATAATATTTACTTCAAGTTATACCTTACCTTCCATGCTATAATATGCAATCTGGTCACACGACCTGATTCTAACGCACTTCTAACCGAACCTAAAAAACGCAGTAACCAGCCAAGCCCTGACCTCCATAATACCTCTGTACCACCTCACTCTTTTTCAGCGTTTGTTTCACAACATCGCTGAAAACTGGTCATTTTTGTTTTATATTTCAATTAACCTTTCTAACTTTTTTCTCTTGGCAGCTTCTACCTGAAGGGTTTTACGCTGCCCGTTCTCATCTGGCTCGCCTTTTCAAGTCTTCCGAGTAGGGTGAGATAGCCATGGGTCCGAGAGTTCTTGGCCGACCTACACGACTTTACCCGTGTAGCCTACACTTAGGATAGCGGGTTTTTGTCTCCATTCGTACATAGCGAATGGCTACTTCGAGAGCGTCCCTCTCGTGGTGGGTGTTTTAGGCCCTAGAGCACAGGTTGTGCCTGCCTAGGGTCCTCTCACCCGGGAATTAGTCTTTTTCTCCCTTAGCCCCACCCGCCTCGAGGTGACCCTAGCGTTATACTATGTATAGTGTTTAGCACGCTAGGATATTTCAGTACACCTTCTCGTATGCATTAAGCCAGTTTCTTTTCTTTTTTTTCGATTTTGGCGCATGCGCATTGGGTCATAGTCACCGCTGGGTAAGTGTGGGGTCGCCCTGTAACAACTCTAGGGAGCTACAGTTGTTACTAGCGAGCTTATTTTCGTTTTCACGTCAACAGCATATGAATATTTTTATTTTTCTCACACAGTTTTGAGTTAAAATATTTAATTTTCAGGATTGAAGTTGGGGTGTCGGAGAGACCGTGGGTGGGTCTCTCCGACGACCTAATTACAGGGAAAATAATCTTTCCTTTTTATCTTTACAGACCTCAAGTACACAGTGGTTGGTGTTTCCCACGCTACCCCAGCGCTAGAAAAGTCATTACGTTGGACGCGTTTTCTCGGGTTTCTAAAGTTTTTCAGATAGAAAATTTTTTGGTTTTTAAATTTTTTTTCTGTTAAAGCAAGTGTTGTTGTTCTGTTTAGAATGCTATGCCTCGTCTCTCTTTAGCGTGTCCGTAAGATCATAGTTACTTTGCCGTGTTTAGGTTTGTACGCTTGGACTTACGTTCTTCTCTTAAGAAATTTATTTTTCAGTAAAAATTTTTTTCTGTTTAAGAGAGTTTTGGTGTTCTGTTTAGACTGCTAGGCCTCGTCTCTCTTTAGCGTGTCCGTAAGATCATACTTACTTTGCCGTATTTGTGTATGTACGCATGGATATATGTTCTTCTCTTTTCAGATATATAAAAGAGATTCACTGAGAAGGTTACGCTCTTAGGCGTTGCGCCTAGAGCGTAACGGTAAGAGAGAGAGAGAGAGAGATATCCTCTTAGGGGCGTTAACTTAACGTCGCCTAAGTTGTAAACACGGTTCCAAACGGTTCCTTTGGACAGTCCCTGTCGACTCCACGACCCTTTGTAACGCGCAGTCCGCCGGTTGTTGTGAGTTCGGGACAGTTCCATAAGGTTCGGAGTCCATACGGTTCGCGGCCCGTAAAAAGTTACGGGGCTTAACGGTTCCATTGGGACGGTTCCGTAAGGTAAGTAAGAGAGAGAGAGAGAGAACCTCTTAGGGGCGTTACTAACGTCGCCTAAGTTGTAAACACGGTTCCAACGGTTCCTTTGGACAGTCCCTGTCGACTCCACGACCCTTTGTAACGCGCAGTCCGCCGGTTGTTGTGAGTTCGGGACAGTTCCATAAGGTTCCGGAGTCCATACGGTTCCGCGCCCGTAAAAAGTTACGGGCGAACGGTTCCATTGGACGGTTCCGTGAGTCCATAAGGTTCCGCGGCCCGTTGTTACGGGCTAACGGTTCCATTGGACGGTTCCATACGGTTCCGCGGCCCGTTATTACGGGCTTAACGGTTCCATTGGGACGGTTCCATACGGTTCCGCGGCCCGTTATTACGGGCTTAACAGTTCCATTGGACGGTTCCATACGGTTCGCGGCCCGTTATTTACGGGCTTAACGGTTCCATTGGCCGGTTCCATACGGTTCCGCGGCCCGTTGTTACGGGCTTAACGGTTCCATTGGACGGTTCCATACGGTTCCGCGGCCCGTTATTTACGGGCGAACAGTTCCATTGGACGGTTCCATACGGTTCTGCGGCCCGTTGTTACGGGCGGACGGTTCCATTGGACGGTTCCATACGGTTCCGCGGCCCGTTGTTACGGGCGGACGGTTCCATTGGACGGTTCCATACGGTTCCGCGGCCCGTTGTTACGGGCGGGCGGTTCCATTGGACGGTCCCGTGCGGTTCCGCGGCCCGTTGTTACGGGCGGCGGTTCCATACGGTTCCGTTGGACCATCCCTGGACGGTTCCGCAGCCCTATGCGCGGGCATTGTGCAGTTCGGGACGGATCCATACGGTTCCGGGATCCATACGATTTCCGCGGCCCGTTGTTACGGGCGGACGGTTCCGTGGTCCATACGGTTCCGCGGCCCGTTGTTACGGGCGGACGGTTCCATTGGACGGTTCCGTGATCCATACGGTTCCGCGGCCTGTTGTTACGGGCGGACGGTTCCGCGGCCCGTTGTTACGGGCGGACGGTTCCATACGGTTCCGCGGCCCGTTGTTTCGGGCGGACGGTTCCATTCGACGGTTCGCGGCCCGTGTTTACACGGGTCCGTATTTAACGGGTTCACGACATCGCGGTTTAATCGTTATACGCCCACTAGCTACGTGGTCAGGTGACAGGTGACATTCTTGACAAGAAGTATAGCATTGACAGTTATTTTTCTTCTTGGTCCTGTAGCCATTAGCTACGCAGTTCCACGGCTCGTGTGAACGCAATTAAGACTGTCACGTTGAGCGTTACAAGTTCCGTATTTATTTTCACCAGTATCATGGACATGAAGGACAGGTCCCGAGTGTCGATGTTTTTACACACCCAGGATGTCTCGTGATGCGTGGCGTGCAAACGCTTCTTTAAATTACGCCCGGTGACATCCATCTCACGTGTTACGCGTGCAGATTATGCTGCGAGTCAAATCCCGTACTCTTTGCAGCGATTGGGATCTAGCGGCGTGGTCGGAGCACAGACTCCACCGCGACCGGTACTTTCAAAGAGCGGCGGAGAAAGTGGAGAAGCGACGGTCTGAGAGGCCCTCTTCGTCTCCCCACCGCCACCCAGGTCCAAAGCCAGGGAGGCGGGGCGCCGCCACTCCTAGCGGGCGCCTATTGAAAGACGTACACCGCACGGTTCATCCGAAGTATAGCATTGAGACAGCTATTTTTCTTCTTGGTCCCGTAGCCAACGGCTACGACAGTTATACGTTCCACGGCCCATGTTTACGGGTCCGCACGGTTCCACGGTCCGTGTTTACGGGTCCGCACGGTTCCATTGGACGGTTCCCGGCCCGTATTTACGGGTCCGTGCGGTTCCATACGAGTCCACGGTCGCGTTTACGGGTCCTTTCGCTTCCATTGGATGGCTCCAGTGAGCGGAACTTATCTCTAACGGGTTAACGACACTGTATGGTTCACCGGTTATACGCCCACTAGCTACTACGCTCGTGGTCAGGTGACAGATGACTTTCTTTACAAGGAGTATAGCATCAGGACAGCTATTTTCTTCTTGGTCCCGTAGCCATTAGCTACGCAGTTCCACGACTTCGTGTGAACGCAATTAAGATTGTCTCGTTGAACATTACCGTTCCGTAATTATTTTCACCAGTATCATGGACATGGAGGACACGTCCTCGGCGTCGATGCTCTACACACCCTTGATGACCGGCATGGCGTGATAACGCTTCTTTGCTTTACGCTCCGGTCACATCCATCTCACGCAGCGTTGCGGCGTGCAGATTATGCTGCGAGTCCATTCGTGGTACTCTTTGCAGCGATTGGGTTCCAGCGGCGTGGTCGAGCACAGACTCCACCGCGACCGGTATTTTTCAAGGTGTGACCGAGGCGTGCGGCTCCGGTGTTCGGATGCGCACGGCTCCGTAGTTTTGTAACGGGATATCGTACACCGCACGATTTACCCGGATATGCACCCGCTAGCTACGAGCTATGTGGCCAGGTGACAAGTGATAATCTTCACAAGTAGTATAGCGCCGTGAGAGCTATTCTATTCATGGTTCCGTGGCCATTAGCTACGCAGTTCCACGATCATGTGAACACCATTTATACGATTATCCGCGTTGAACGTTACATTTCCGCAATTACTTTCACCAGTATCGAGGCACGGAGGACAGGCCTCCGTGCGTCGATCGTTACGCACCTCAGAGGTCCCGCTTTGCATAGCGTGCAAACGCCTCTCTAGACCGTACAGGCCTGTACGACTTCGAGTTTTGCAACGGGATAACGACACTGCACGGTGATCCCGGTTGAGTTCGCTAGCTAGGAAGCTGCTTGGTCATAGCTACGCTGTCCCACGGCCGTGTGAACTGCCTCTGTAGGATTTTCGCGTTGAACGTCACAGTTCCGCGATGTTTTGCGCCTATATCGCCGACACGACGGGCAGGTCCCTAGTGTCGGTGCGTTACGGCGCCTTGACTGTCCTGCGGTGCGCCGCATGTAAACGCTTCTTAGGTTGCGCTTTGGTGTTATCGACTTGTTCAAACCCGTGTACACCGCTGTGGTCCTCGGTTCAGCGTTGGGACCGGTCGGCCAACTAGAGGCGCCCCACGGGTCTTACGTGAGTTAGTCCCCTTTTTTACGGCTAGTTGTAGAGCCATTGGATTCCTTGCGGGTCCATTAGGGTCCGTGACGGCTCCGATAATCGGTTCCATACGGCCCCCACGGCTTGTTTCTGACGGCCCGTGCACGGGTCCGTAACACAACAAGCGGCTCCGTCCGGGGCAGGAGATGACGTTTGGGTCTGTAGTGCTGCTTAGTTCTACAGCAAGGTAACGTCACGTCACACCCGTTAGTTTCGAGATCCCCACGTCCGTGTGAGCTGACTTGGTGAGATTTTCGGCGTTGAACGCCACGGTTCCGCATAGTTTTCACCAGTTCATGGACACGAGGCGAGTCCCCGTTTGTCGATGCGTCACGCTCCCAGGATGCGTCGGCGTGTTAGCGCTTGCTCGGGTTTCGAGGCCTAGCGCTCGGGTGATAAGATTTCCTTCTTTACGGAGGCATACCCTGAATGTGATTCTTGCGTCGAACGAGACCCTCGGCTCACATTCTACAGATATTAACGCGGTTTTACGTACAATATACGATAAACCCGGGTATCGGAACCGGGATATTGCGCCGTTAGCGGCGTGTTGCAGTGTTCGCGGTCGTTTTTTCTTGCTGGGGCGTTTTTAGCGTTCGACGGCAGTCCCCACGCGTAGCCGCCCGGCCAGCGGCTCCGTAGTGATTTTATACAAACGGAGTTAACGGCCTATACCAGCGGCGCGGCGGTGTGGTAGAGGACCAGTAGCCATGAACTACTGCGTTCGCGGCCGTTTCTCTTACCGGGACACGTACTGAGTACGACGGTCGTCCCCTCTTCCCCACGCAGCTACCGGTTTCAGAGCTCGTGATGGAACAAACTCAGTTTACGACTCGTATAGCTTGCGGGCACGTGAACTCCTCCGTATTTCTTACGGCCTCAGTTTATATATATTTTACCTATTCTCACGGAACGCGTACTGTGTACTTCTTCCCTACGCGTCGCCACTTACCGGTGGCCCGTGGTGAATAGAGGTATAATGAGATAAGCGACTCACGTTACAGGTGTATGCGTTCACGCTATCGTGGACCTAGACGGTCCTTTGGTACTGATAGCTACTTCGCCGTTGGACACGCCAGTACCAGTTGTCCCCTCGGCGTAGCCACGAGCTTTTGCTCCGTGGTGCACAGCGACATCGTTGGCGGTGGACTCGTGGTTTTTACTTGTCATGCTGCGCCTTTGTAGACCCATAACGGATCTATTATATTTAACGGGTTGCGACTTTGTACGGCGTAAGTCCCCAGTAGCCCGCCGCTTTTTCGCTCCGTGGTGCAGGGTGTTTAACGGTCCGTGTAGTATACACAGGCGTCACCTCTTTCGTGATTTCTACCCCAGTGTTGGGGTTTACGACTCATACGGTTGGCGTGAGTACGTTACCCCTACTTGTCAATATTACCTCCATGAAGGAGATTTTTCTTGACCATAGGTGGCCTTTTGGTAGACAACCTTACGTTTGGGGTAGCTATTACCAACAACGCACGTATGGTTCCTTCCATACTTTAACACCTTACAGCTGCTTGCGGTTTCACGGCCTGTTACTTAACTGCCCGTACAGACATACGGTATTCGTTTTCTCCGCCCGTAGCGTAGGGCTCGGCGGTTTCAAGGTTGTTACTATCGTGAAATGCGTTAACACTTTCTCCAGTCAACTTCTTAGACAAGTTTCGCTGTTGATAGGCGTGGCCTGGAGCTCGTGTCCCGCGAACTGCTCACGGTTTTCACCCGTCAGATATCACCCGTCGGTGCCGGCGGGGCTTCTTGATCAAGGTCGGGGCACTTTTCTTGTGACCCCTTCTGTCGGAAACTTGGGCCGGGTACTTGACCCTTTTTCGTCTCGGCGCAGGGCGAACTTTGGCTGCTCGAGACCTTGCAGGGCGTCACGACGAGCCTCGGGTCAGGGGCGATTTTTGTCATAGTTCCGTCATGAGCTCTGGGATACCTTGCAGCTATCCACCAGGGTTTTTCGGTGGGGTCTCGGTCTTTGACTTGCGACCACTGGTGAGTTCTGGGAGATCTCTTCGTAGTGTGTCATGTGACATTTTCCTCCGATAGATCATCCAGTGGCTTTCTGTTAAAGTAGTCTGAACTGTTCATAGAACGGCCGCGGTATGCACTCGGGTTGGGCATAACCTCTTTTCACGGGATCGTGCGGCGTTCGAGAAACCGCTTTGCGGTTTTTCTCTTGTTTTTGGTCTGACTCACTTTTCGACGTTCGTGTTCCCCGCTAACTTTAGCTCTTACGCGGTGGCGCGCTAACGAATTTTTCCCTTGTCCGGATTTCTTCAATTCGTTTTCATTGGTACACCGTTCCCAATCGTAGTTTCTCGCCGGTTCTGTCTCGTGACGAATCCGGTGTGGCTTGTATGGCGTTTTTGTGGACACTTTGCTGTAGTTGTGTCCATACGCTCTTCCGGTTGGCTTGTTTTTCTGGGCTTTACGCTCAGGTTCTTTCGAGGTTTGCCTCCGTTACAACGAATGGTGCCTTGTTCGGTTTGACTGTACTCGCCGTGGTTTCCTATGTTTTAGTTCCTCCCACTCTTGAGGTCTTTCATCCTTCCGAGGTGAAGGAATTTAGATCCTTTAAACGGGATTCGGTTCGTGTGAGTTTCGTACCAGTCATTAAAAAAAAAAAAAAAAAAAATGTGCGGCGATCTGAACTCCCTTCCTTCCTATCCTCGGTTGCAATCTGATTGCATATTATAGCATGGAAGGTAAGGTATAACTTGAAGTAAATTTACCCGCTAAGCGTGGCGGGATATTTACGAGAGTTATACTTACCTTCCATGCATCCCGCCCGCCTCCCCTCTCGTTCAGGCCTCGGTGGAATGTTGGTGAGGTGGTACAGAGGTATTATGGAGGTCAGGGCTTGGCTGGTTACTGCGTTTTTTAGGTTCGGTTAGAAGTGCGTTAGAATCAGGTCGTGTGACCAGATTGCATATTATAGCATGGAAGGTAAGTATAACTCTCGTAAATATCCCCGCTACGCTTAGCGGGGTAAATATAAAGAACATTCAGTTTGTGAGGGCATCTTAATGGCACTGACATGACCTGCATGTGTTTCTTTTATTTCAAAATCACTTAAAGTCCTATAAGCTTTTTATCAATTAAAAGCCAACAAAATATTAATGATATCTTGTTGCAAATGTAAATGATTCCTGTTTGTGTGTTTGAGGCTTCCATTATATAGTGAGAAAGATAACTCTGTATTCTAGACAGGGCTCTCTGTTCTAAGCTCTGGCCAGCATTTGAATATTCTTAAGGTATTTGGAATTTTTTCATGGGATGAGGATTGTGTGTGACTTGGGTTTTTAATGTGCAAGGCTATCAGTGTGTAAGGATTCCCATTAAATGTTTAGAACATAATGCATCAATCACATGTGAGAACATTTGCATGCGACGGCACTCACTTTTCGTGAACGTCCATCTCATTTTGCAAGATCCGGACAACCTCGATGCTGAGGAAGAAGAGGATTATCTGGAGGCACGGCTGCGCTTCCATCCGGGCACTTTGCTTGTGATGTAGTCTGGCACATCAATCTGTACGTCCATTCGCGGCTTCCGTCTCGTCCTCGTGTCGGCATGAGTAAGATCTCAACAGGTAAGAGGGTTTTTTTTTTATTCTTCATGTTTTATGTCATCTGATGATATTCCTCATTAGTTGTTCTGCTCCCTAAAGTTTCAAACAGTCAGACCTGACCTGATACATAACCAGGTGGAGTCAGATTTTCCCTCTTTATTTTCTTTATTTTGAAAACCTTAGTTGTTGTGATAGTTGGTGCTGAGTATCGTAGTAGCAATGGATGAAGTCCTTATTGTGTGGTTATTTCGATTAAGATAAAATGGTCTCACATTTGCTACAGTAAGTTTGTTGTTATGATTTGCTGGAACAAATTTTTAAGAAGGACAAGTCATGTGAGTAAGTATGCACAGGCATGTGAGAGCTTTTTCAGCAGAAATTTGTCTTTTTAATACATCTTTCCGTTTTGTGAAATATATTTAACAACCAACAGCATCCCATAAAAATCTGTGGAAAATTGCTCCATGAATATCTGGCGTAATATTTCATAAATTATGTGAATTTGTATTTTCATCAGAATAACTCTTCATATTCTGATGTAAGGCCAGTAAGTCTTATCTGCCTAAATGATGTGAAAGCAGGCTTTTTGAAATTTGACCATAACCTTAATCATTTTTAAAGTAGAAACGACTGAAAAAAGTCTACAGGAACAATTTTTATAATCTGGTTCTCTTGAACTTGCCACTAAATCACAAAGTTAGAGAATTTGATGCTTATTCTTAATCGAGACATAAAGTCTGGCATTTTTCTTCTTTTAATATGATAGAAATAATATTAAAAGTCATCTGAAGAAATTTTGAATCGTACAAAACAATTTTGCATTTATTTTCTAAATTAGTACAATATTGATTTCGTCAATATAAACTTACATTGGAGCGGCCATTTTTTTTTTGTATGCCCTTTATAAAATGATGTCATACACCCAGTACAGATTAAAATATTAATGTATTTACTTCAAGTTATACCTTACCTTCCATGCTATTAATATATGCAATCTGGTCACATGACCTGATTCTAACGCTATTAATAGCATGGACGGTAAGTATAACTCTCGTAAATATCCCCGCTACGCTCAGCGGGGTAAATTTCTTTATAATCTGTTTCAAATTTTGTAACTTCTGTGTAATCATTTATCCCATTTTGGAAAGAAATTTTCAAAGAAAATTCTAAAGAAATACATTATGCTTGCTAGCACATACAGGGCAAATTATGTCATCATTGGCATCGTTTCAACACAAAATTAGACAATGGCAGCGTCCATCTTACAACTTCAAACTTAGACACTTTGAGAATGTAATAAGATTTCATGATGGGGTTTTTTGGTTAATTGGTTAATTATTTAATTCTCTATCATGTATCAAGCTGGAATATTTGACTTTATGTCTCCTTTAAAAAAGAACAGATGAACTAACAACACATCTATGTTTATCATATCTGATTTTTGCACCCTGGCTTACAGCATCATTTTCTCATTATACCGACGAAAAAGAAATGAAAACAAGAAACAGGAAGCAATCCCATTCATTCCTTAAAAGACGCAAATACAATGAATGTAGAACCCTTCATTCTTGACTGAACGACAAACTAAGACAAATATTAAGCTGTACTTGAATATCAGTTTTGTATTCCTCGCCAACGAAGTTGGTGAAGAGGGATATAGCATTTTTACCGTTCGTCTGTCCGTCCATTCGTCCACATCGTTGTCCATCCGACTTTATGCCTTGTTTAGCTGATTTCTGCCCAAAGAAAGGAATTCCAAGTATTTTCATGAAAAGAAATTTATATAAAGGAGACTTGCTTTGAAAGAGCTTAGAACAATGCATTTCAGACTTGAATAGCAATTAAAGGCTTTCTCTGGCATGAAAAAATAAAAAAGAATAAAAAAATAAATAAAGGGGTGGTGTGAGAAAAAAAAGCAGAACAAAAAACTGATGACCAAATAGAATTTATAATGAAGTGTCTTGGGAATAAATAGCAAAAAAAACAGTCTTCTCTTGAACAGAGTGGAACATAATAGATGTATGATGATCTCAAATTAACCTGCAGTGAATTTTCATTCTGGTTTGGTAGATAGATCAGCCCTATCTGGTTTATAAGGGGAAACATTTGAGCCTGTTTTTTGGGAGTGTCAGATTAAAGTTAATAGTGGGTGAGGGAGGGGGGAGCTGTGGTGCAATGGAGTGAGTGGAGGTTATTAGGGTGCTACCATCGGATAATTGTGTACACGATCGAAAGCATCATTTACAGTTTACAAAATGAATACATAGTTTACACTGAAAATCACCCAGAAAGTTCCCTTATCAGTTTCCCAACTAATTTTTTTAATTTGCTTTCAAAATCAATGAAGCATTCAAACACACAACAATCAATGATCTTACAATTCAAACTTAATGAACCATCAACAAAAGATGAAATCCTTTTTAATGCTGGTGTTAAATTCCTACTAATCTTTCACTTTGATTCATCAAATTTTTTAAGCTAGTTAAGCTTGATTTAGAGGTGTAGGCCAGACAAACAATGCTACACTATTGTTAGGCATAGCACCTATTTTACACGCCGAAAAACGGACCCAGAAATACAGGAATAAAAAAAAGAATTGATTGTTTGTTTTCATCACAAATAAATGCAAAATAACCAGATGAGTCAAATAATTTATGCAAAAAAGAAGAGACTGCAAAATAAAAGAACAAATATGTTTCAAAGTTGCTGAAATTTTAGCATGGTTTGCAAAGAACAGAGCCATGTTTTAAGAGAAATATCTTTTATACAGTACGCTACTGTGTGTGGTGGCGCACTTTTGAAACTTGTACGGCACGGTCATAAGTGTTGTGAACATCTCAAAATGCTTGCAAGATACGGCAATTTATTAACAGATATTTGATTTCTGCATCTGTTTAAAGCGTGGTCAAACCAGGGATCATTATTTTTGACAACTTTTTTTAGCCTTAAAGGTTATTTAAAGACTTAATATAAGGGCCAACTCAAGTTTTGTGACATTCTTTACTTATATTTTTGGCTGGTGATCACAATGGTTACATTGTGATTATTGTAAGGATAGAACTACACCTCCATCCTATACTGATGGCTGCAAGGAAGGCGACACGACAGCTGCTGCTGCCGTTATCTAAGACATTACCCCCAGTGGCAGGCTTCCCAACTACTTATCCACCTTCTCGGCAGAGGCCAAGGTCATCCTGCTCGCCCTCAACTATATTGAGTATTCCCCACTCAGCCATTTTGCCATCTTCTCAGACTCCAAGTCTGTCCTTAATTCTTTACTCAATCTTAAGTGGGATAACCCCATGTCCCACCCCCTCCATAGAAAACTCCTTTAGCCCTCTCCTCTGCAGGAAAAGTATTCTGGATACCCAGCCATGTTGGCATCCCCAGCAATGACAGATCTGATTCAGCCGCTAATCTTGCCCTCGACCTGCCCCTTTCCCAAAACCCTTTCTGACATCAAGCCGCTTATTGCTTCCCTTCTTCGTGACCACTGGCAAACCTTATGGGACTCCCAAATTGATCAGAAAACTCTGTGACATCTAGCCCACCATTCTGACCAAACCCACCATCCACAATCTCTCCTGTATCGACAATGTACACAGTACCTTGCCTTAAAATAGGTCACACCCACCTCTTTACTGGCTCCCCCACCCCTCTGCAACAATTGCTATTGCCCCCTCACAGTCCACCACGTCCTCCTTGCCAACCTCCTGTACAACCTCCCCAGAGCTTCCCTCATCCCTCACAACTCCATAGCCGAGCTCTTCCAAAAAAACCCTCCTGATAAAATTATCTTCTTTCATCGTGCCTCCCTCTACACCATATTTAGTCCTCCTCTCCCACCCCCTCTACCTACATTTCCCCCTTTTTTTTCACCCCTACACTTCCTCTTTCGATCCCAGCTTCCTGGCTGTTAACCCCCGTACTTCTCTCAGACTCCTATTTTCTTTTCTTCCTACCTCGAATGATCTAACCTCTCAGCCCTCATCCTTTAAACAAGCATAAATTTGTTATCATATTTTCGGCGTGTGATCGTGTACAAGATAAACCATTGAAAAAAATGGATCGTTTGTCGTTTACTGAATTAAACAAAAATGCACATCTCTAGAGGTTATAGTGAAGGTTGGAATGATGAGTTGGTTAAGAGTATATTTGGTAGATGAGTGGATGGCAAAAGATGGGTTTGGGTAGTAGGTGACTGGATGATGGAAGGTGAATGGAGGATGGTAGGGGAATGGTAGATGAATGAGTCATGTTAGGGAATAGAGGATGGTAGGTGAATAGAGGATGGTAGATGAATGGAGGATGGTAGGCGAATAGAGGATGGTAGGTGACTGGATGATGGAAGGTGAATGGAGGATGGTAGGGGGATGGTAGGTGAATGAGGCATGTTGGGGAATAGAGGATGGTAGGTGAATAGAGGATGGTAGATGAATGGAGGATGGTAGGTGAATGGAGGATGGTAGGTGAATGGAGGATGGTAGGCGAATGGAGGATGGTAGGTGAATGGGACATGTTGGGTTGATAGAGGATGGTAGAAGTAAGGGGATGAGAATTAGAGGAAAGAATGTTGGGTGGAAGATGGTAGAATGATTGGTAGATGTAGGAAGTGAGAAGAAGATGGGATGACATGGGGGACAAGGTGGTATGACTTGTGGGACAGGATGACATGGAATGGAAGTAATGGAATGTCATCTGGATTTCAGGTGGAATGGCATATGGGACAGAGTGGGATTGCATGTGGGATAGGATGGAATGGCCCATAGGACAGGGTGGGATGGCACATGGTACAGGGTGGGGTGGCACATGGTACAGGAGGGGTGGGATAGGGTATAGGATGGCACATGGTACAGGGAGGGATGGCATGGGGGACAGGATGGCATGGTATATGTGACAGGGAGGGATGGCATTTGGGACAGGGTGGCATATATGGGATAGGGTGGGATGTCATCTTCTTGATTGCAGGTGTAATGGCATATGGGTCATGATTGTGGTGGAATGGTATCTGGATTGCATTTATGATTTCCTGTAGGGAGGGATATAGGATGGGACATATGGAACAGAGGGTGGGATGGCATGTTTTTAGCTGCGAAGGGATTTGTATCATTTATGATATCTGGTAATCCAATACTTAGGCAAACTGCTTTTCTTTTGAAATTATAAGTAAAGAAATACCCAAGATATTGTTGTTTTCATATTTTGCTGGGTACTTTTCATTTATAGGCATGCAGGCTGTGAAGACAGCACTGATGACATTTGCTGTGAGCAACAGACATGACATGTATGTGATCAGGGATGAAGCAAAGGAAGTCTTTTACATCAGGTGACAAACTCCTTGTTGCAAAACTTTACTTGGAATTTTGTACATAATTGATGATGATGATGATGTTGTATGCTATGGCGATCTTTAGTAAAGTCTGAAAGCCAGTTGGCGGCAGGGTCCTCAGCCTGAAAAAGGATTGCTACGCCACCATTGAGACAAAAGAGTGGGCAGTTGTCCACCATGTGGTGCATCGTTTGGGTTTGAAGAAGTTTGAACCCTTCGAGGCCCAGGCGGTCCTGACATGACCGATTGGACATGCACTTTTCAAAAAATTATTTTACTACATCAAATAGGCCTACAGCAGTGATTCTAGTATCATTTGAAAGAGCAATTATAGTTCTTTCAATAAATTAACATATGTGACAAAAATTGTAGTTCCTGATTGCAATACAACTGCTTTTTGCAAAATATATCGTTGGAATCAAATTCCCACATTTTCAATTGAAATCAAAAAGAGCAGCTACCCCCTCTTTGTCCACACCAAAAATAAGTTTTAATGCAAAAACACACTCTACTCATAGGAAACGTGGTGTAGCGTTAAGCATGCAGGACTTCACGGAGCTTGACACAGCTTTGTTTTTCATGAGTAATTACAGGGGTTATTTTTTGGGGTGTAATTGTTTCTGCATGTTTTGCTTTGAGAAAACAAATTAGATTAGTACCAATGAAAAGGAATTATCACAAACAATCTAAATATGTGAAAAAATCCTCCTATTTTCATTATTCACAAGAAATGATACAAGCTCAACAAAAATCAAGCAATTTTGCTTGAAATTTGCAAATTTGCATATTTATGTTGAATTTTTTTTATTTTAAATTTTTATTGAAAGTTTATTGTCTTAGCATTCATATAAACCAAACTTTAGTTATAGAAAAGGAAAGGAAATTTGTGAAAAAAATTTTAAAAAAAAAAGGTTCAACAAAATGCAGTCACATTTTGAACGCCCTGGGATTCTCAGGGATAATTGAGTCACATAACTCTGGAAGAAAATGAGCTGGGAATACTTATTTGGAAAATATTCATTTGACGATTATGAAGGAAGTTGAAATATTAAAGTGTTGAGAGTGTTGATTGCCTTTTAAGGTACTATCTTGATTTAATGATAAAGAGTTCTTGACACATTTAATCACTGAGGCCTATCGTACCGTACGTGTATGTACAGTAAAGTTAGTGTGCGTAAAGTGTATGGCATTTTAACTTGTCTGTGTTGTGTTGGTAAACATAACAAATTGTGCGTCGCGTTTGGGGTGTTTGGTTGGGTCGGCGACGGGTCAGCCTCCGTCGTACGACCGGGCCATAAGGCCTTTATGACGCGACCCTCCACTGTCATGCCAATAATGTGCCTTCAACATCTCTGACATTGCTACTTACAGCACCCTCACAAATATTTATTAAATAGTGTACACACTGTGTCACGCTTAAACCATTCCCGCAATAAACTCTGTATGTACAGTGTGTGTATAATTGTACACTATGAATGGTGCAGTGATGTGTGAATTTCTGGCGGCCTTGAGATGTTATTTGATTTTCCAGCATGTGGAAGATCAGAACATTGCTGATGTAAGGGCCCGAATCTTTCATACCCCATCAGATATGCATTTAGTTTCTTGTGTGACTTTAAAGGTTTATTCCCGTCAATTTTAGTTTTAAATTTATGTATATGATATAGAGGACTATTAAAGAAATAAATTGGTGTAAAAATCATGTTGATATCTTATTGCGTTTAGGAGTTATTACATTTTAAAGATTTCATCAGCGTGATCAAAGACAATTCTTAGGTATATCTTTTTTTTTTTAAATGTTCTGTTATTTTGAGGGTAAGGTTCATGGGCAGATGTGCAAATCACTTTCTCTGTAAAGTGCTGGCAATACCCCATCTCAATAATTAAAGGAATATTCTCATGGATTTTCATTTTTTTATATATGATAGAGAACATTTTTAGAAACAAAGTGGTGAAAAACTATTTTAATATCTTATTTTGTTCAGAAGTTACCAAATTTTAAATTATTTTTGAATTTGGACAAAAGTGACTGATTGGCAACATCTGTGATGTCATACAGACAATTTCAACAAAACATCTTTTGTATTTGTTTAAAAATGATTTTTTTTTTTTGATTTTACACCAAAAAAAACTAAATGTTTTCTTGTAAATGATATATTTCACCCTATCTCTATAATAAACCAAACATGCTGTTCAATAATGTAAAAAAAGTGTGAATTAACTTTAAAAGAATTACAGAAGAACTGTGCTGGAATTGCCTTGATGACATCACCAAGCTGTAGGACATATAACTGTATGAGGTGTGTTTTTAAGAACATTTTTCTACTCGTTAAATCTTTATGACTTCTAAAAGGAAAAAAGATATTAGCATAGTTTTTTCACCATTATGTTGCTACAAATTTTCTCTATCATATAATGAAAAAATAAAATCCATGGAATATCCTTTAAACAAAAATTGCTCCCAGCAATTAATTTTCTAGCAATTAATTTTCACAAAATAAATGTATAAGAAATTGTCTTGGATTTACCTGTATGACATCACACTGTACATTGTAAAGTCACTTTTCAAACACACTTGATATCAACATGATTTTGACACCAAATTGTTTCGTTAATAGTCCTCTATGATAAATGTGAAAATGAAAATTTACGGGAATATTCCTTTTAAGTTGTTGTACATAGAAGCTTCAAGAAAATAACTTTGGGAGGAAGGGAACAAGATTAGAGGTATGATTGGTAGGGCGAGGTTGGGGGAGAAAAGAGTAGAAAGGATTGAATGAGGAAGGATATGGAGTGAATGACCGAGTCAGATTTCGGTAATATTGTTTCTTATTTGGTCACAGTGTATAGTTTTGTATCCTAATAGCATTGTAGAGTTTTGTAGAATTTACTTTTTTTTTTTTTTTTTTCTTCTTCGCATTTCCGTTCAGACTGGAAGAAAAGACAGTTACTTGTGGTCTGCCCATTTCGAGAGTAGGTTCAGTTTCAGAAGGTTTTCCAGGATCGGAGTTATCCTCTCTGCAAGGTAAGGTAGCCATGCAGTAAGGCAAAGCTTGCAAATCCATTCATATTTGACCGAAGGAGCGTGGGTGGAAAAAATAGTGGACGATATTGCACCGATAGTCTCAGATATTTTTTTCAGGTCTCTGGAAAGATGAAAAGGAGAAACAAAGGAAGGAAAAGTTGGAAAGGGAAAGGGGAGGAAGAAAATACATTTGAAAAGTTTGTTTGACTGTATGTTCAGTCATTGATATAGTCACAGACTAACAATTCTTTAAAGGCCACAAAATTGATATTTCCTGTTGGAATTAAGCATAAGGCCTGAGTCGGGTAGCAAAAAAGGTACCTGTTACTTTTACCCAGTCCCGATCTGAGTAACCAAAAAAAATACAAAATTGATCTATTTTTTTTTTAGCTCTACAATATTCATGGAACTGGTGTATTATTAGGTTTAATACTAAAATCATGGTAACTACATTAACTGGTACAAAAGTGGTACCAATTTTTTTATTGACATTTTGAGCTTTATTTTGAAAAAGTTTGTGAAATTACCATTATTTTAGTATAAGCCTAGGAACACACCAGTTCCGGGAAAATTGTAGAGCGGACGGGTACCCATGTACCAACTCAGCCTTATTTAGCATTAAAATTTGTTGTTTGTTGCGGTATACTCACATAAATATTTTTGAAGACTTGCTATTGGTCCCAGAAAGTAAACTTATTTTTTCCACCCTTGTCAGAGGGATGCATATTAATTAGATACAATTCATACCTCATCTTATTTTCTCAATCCAGCATCGCGTACAACATCAGTGCAGAATTTAACCAATGAGGATGAAGCATCATCTGGCATTGTAAGTTGCATAAAAAGTTATTTAAGGAAAATCTTCCCTTTCCAGAAGAACCTGACAAGTGTTAAATCCCTCACTTTACCTTTTTATTATAAAGTGTATTTTTATTATGAAATAGAACACTTTGATCAATTAAAGGATTATTAGTTCAGTGGTCAAGCATTGTCCATCTTATATGAAAGAGGACTCCAAAAGAAACAAAATGGTGAAGAAAGCATTGCAAAATCTTATTTCGTAAAGGAGATATTCAAGTTTAAAGTTTGGTATCATTTCTGTAAACAACTGAAATCAGACTAGTGGTGATGTCACAGCCTTAGATTTATCAAAATCGTTATGTATTTTAAAAAAAAAATTGTAATTTTTTTAACTATTTAAATCATTTTCCTTCAAGTATTTTAGGTGGTATATTATTAATACCCTTCCTAGATTCAGTTTTGCTATTTTTTGAAATATCCCATGGTTTTTAAGCCACAAAATTGCAGGACAAAATATGATAGAATACATTAAAGACTTTGAGGAATCTGAGGTTATGACATCACAACTAGTTTGATTTCGGTCGTTTCTACACAAATGATACCAAACTTTAACTTAAATATCTCCTAAACGGAAATAAGATTAAATGCTTTCTTCACTATTTTGTTTCTTTTAAAGTCCTCTTCCATATAAGATAGACTTGCTTGACCCCTGAACTAATCCTTTAACGGAATAAGAATTTTGAATGCTTTCTTCACCATTTTGTTTCTTTTGAAGTCCTCTTCCGTATAAGACAGACTTGCTTGGTCCCTGAACTAATCCTTTAATGGAATAAGAGTTTTGAATGCTTTCTTCACCATTTTGTTTCTTTGAAGTCCTCTTCCATATAAGACAGACTTGCTTGACCACTGAACTAATCCTTTAAATCAAGTGGAAATGTGTATAGAAGATGGTTGTTGAATCGGGTTGGGTTAGTGCTTAACCCAAGTTTCCAATATACATGTAGCCATTAGAGCAGTTTAACAGTTTTATTTTTCTCTGTGTCATCTCGACTTTAAAGTATTTGAGTAGGATTATATCCAGGTACTATGTATATAGTGACAATGAAAAAAAAAAATAATAAAAAAACAAAAACAAATTAAAAAAAAAATAATTAAGGGAGCTTGTTTGGAAAAATGGAACCAACTGACTCACACTGACAAAGACTTGATCTAGAATCCCACTGAAAAACAACCAGATTTGACTCTCAATGCCAAATATGGTCAACTGTCAATAGATCTGAAGACAGCATGCCAGGACTGATCACAACCTTAACAAGGAGAACCTAACAGACAGCCTTGCTTGAGACTGCAGACACTCGATTAGACCAAACTTTAAATCACATTTTACAGGAGTGTCCTAAAAACTGTTTGATGGAGATTTGTTCCATCTTATCACCTCACTGACGAGGCCTTTACAGGTATACGGAACTTGGACATTCTTTTATGAATGACATTTTTTTTTTTTTTTTTTTTGGACAACAATTGAATAAGTGTATATCATTAATATTTTATTTTACTGCATAAGTTTCCTTTTTTTTATCTTAATATTTGTTTGTTGTTTATTGATGTTTATCGTACACAAGAAGATGAATGTCAGTTTCTTTGAGATAACATGTGAAAAATAAGAAAGGAAGAAAATGGTGGCACCAGTTGCAAAAGGATGGATTAAAAGTAGAATACTATGAAAAAAGAAGAATTAAGAAAGTATTATTTTTTTTTAAATATTTTTTTTAGTAAAATCAAAAACTTGTGACCCAATAAAACAACATGTAATGTGATTTCTGATATCTTGGTCATCTGATTGGTTCTTTTGTTTTTGTAACCCAGGGTGAATCACTCAAAGAATCATTGGCAGATTTGTCCGTTGTAAGTGGTGGTTTATCTCAGCATGTGATCGTGGTCAAGATTCACGGACTTACTCAACCAGGTACTGTTAATCAATAAGTCATTACAGATCTATAAACGGAAGCAAAAACTTGAGCATAGTTGGAAGAAAATATACTATAAACAACGAAACTGATAAAACAATTTAATCAATATCTGTTTTACAGCTTTTTGAATTCTAAGGCCATACGATAATTAATTAGGCAAATTTTATTTAGGTTGGTGACATCACAAAAAGAAAACCTTTGACATTCCTTATGTTAACTTTTTTTTTTTTCAATGGTCACCAATTTTTTTGAATGGGAGCAGTTGGATATGGTCAAGTGGTTTTGAATCTCCATCTCAATTAATGATTAGCAGAGAAAGTATTGTCAGGAAGTGAACTTTAGGACAGAATTTGAAAGAATTGCATTAAAGATTTTGAGCTGTCCTTTCTTTCACACATCACAACTTCTGCATACATTAAAAAATTCCTTTCTGCATACATTAAAGAATTCCTTTCTGCATACATTAAAGAATTCCTTTCTGCATACATTAAAGAATTCCTTTCTGCATACATTAAAGAATTCCTTTCTGCATACATGAAAGAATTCTGCATACATTAAAGAATTCCTTTCTGCATACATTAAAGAATTCCTTTCTGCATACATTAAAGAATTCCTTTCTGCATACATTAAAGAATTCCTTTCTGCATACATTAAAGAATTCCTTTCTGCATACATTAAAGAATTCCTTTCTGCATACATTAAAGAATTCCTTTTAGCATACATTAAAGAATTCCTTTTGCATACATTCAATAATTCCTTTCTGCATGCATTAGAGAATTCCTTTCTGCATACATTAAAGAATTCTGCATACTTTCTGCATACATTAAATAATTCCTTTCTGCATACATTAAAGAATTCCTTTCTGCATACATTGAAGAATTTTTTTTGCATACATTAAAGAATTCCTTTCTGCATACATTAAAGAAATCCTTTCTGCAACATTAAATAATTCCTTTCTGCATACATTAAAGACTTCTTTTCTGCATACATTAAAGAATTCTTTTCTGCATACATTAAAGAATTCCTTTCTGTAAACATTAAAAATTCCTTGAATTTTATTAGCCATAACTCGAATCTGCAGGTGATTTTGACGTAATTTAAAACTATTCTGTTCAAAATGTAAAGCCTATCTGAAAAATAAGAAAAAGATTAGTGTTTAATGAATGGATTTTTTTCACTAATATCAGATACATATCAGTATACATGATGAGATTATACACTGATGATTATTTCAGATCTGTGACAATATTCTGATATTTTATTACAAATAAGTTATAATAATAAAAAATGATTAGTTTTCACTCCTGTGATATATCAAAGATATTTTTCATAAGAAACTCAATGTTAATTGTGATTTATGGTGGGGCTGTTTTCCTATAGGCTCCCAGATCAAGCAAGATCTAAACCAGGCATTGCAGAACAGGTTGGACCTTGCCACCCTTGATGTGATAGCTGACATGCTGGAGAAGAATGCCATGAGTCGTCTTACTGCCGATGATGTCAGGGTAGGCAATATATTTGGGTCATACAGTGCAACAATTATCTAGTTTTGTGGTAGATGGGAGTAGGACCTTTTCAATCCGATTTTAGCAGAACATGATTATTTCATTACTTTGACCAATCAACTGCTGGGGGAATTTTTCCTCAATCAATTAGCTGCAGTTGCTGGAGGAAAACTTCTAAGCAACAATGTGTGAGTGTATTACCTTCATGTATAACACATGTGTAATGAGGGTGACTTCTGAGCAACAATGTGTGAGTGTATTACCTTCATGTATAACACATGTGTGATGAGGGTGGCTTGTAAGCAACAATGTGTGAGTGTATTACCTTCATGTATAACACATGTGTGATGAGGGTGACTTGTAAGCAACAATGTGTGAGTGTATTACCTTCATGTATAACACATGTGTGATAAGGGTGACTTGTAAGCAACAATGTGTGAGTGTATTACCATCATGTATAACACATGTGTGACGAGGGTGACTTGTAAGCACTGATGTGTGAGTGTATTACCTTCATGTATAACACATGTGTGATGAGGGTGACTTCTAAGGACCAATGTGTGAGTGTATTACCTTCATGTATAACACATGTGTGATGAGGGTGACTTGTAAGCAACAATGTGTGAGTGTATTACCTTCATGTATAACACATGTGTGATGAGGGTAACTTATAAGCACCGATGTGTGAGTGTATTACCTTCATGTATAACACATGTGTGACGAGGGTGACTTCTAAGCAACAATGTGTGAGTGTATTACCTTCATGTATAACACATGTGTGATGAGGGTGACTTCTAAGCACCAATGTGTGAGTGTATTACCTTCATGTATAACACATGTGTGATGAGGGTGACTTGTAAGCAACAATGTGTGAGTGTATTACCTTCATGTATAACACATGTGTGATGAGGGTGACTTGTAAGCAACAATGTGTGAGTGTATTACCTTCACGTATAACACATGTGTGGTAAGGGTGGCTTGTAAGCACCAATGTGTGAGTGTATTACCTTCTTGTATAACACATGTGTGATGAGGGTGGCTTGTAAGCAACAATGTGTGAGTGTATTACCTTCATGTATAACACATGTGTGATGAGGGTGACTTGTAAGCAACAATGTGTGAGTATATTACTATCTTGTATAACACATGTGTGATGAGGGTGGCTTGTAAGCAACAATGTGTGAGTGTATTACCTTCATGTATAACACATGTGTGATGAGGGTGGCTTGTAAGCAACAATGTGTGAGTGTATTACCTTCTTGTATAACACATGTGTGATGAGGGTGGCTTGTAAGCAACAATGTGTGAGTGTATTACCTTCATGTATAACACATGTGTGATGAGGGTGGCTTGTAAGCAACAATGTGTGAGTGTATTACCTTCATGTATAACACATGTGTGGTAAGGGTGGCTTGTAAGCACCAATGTGTGAGTGTATTACCTTCTTGTATAACACATGTGTGATGAGGGTGGCTTGTAAGCAACAATGTGTGAGTGTATTACCTTCATGTATAACACATGTGTGATGAGGGTGGCTTGTAAGCAACAATGTGTGAGTGTATTACCTTCATGTATAACACATGTGTGGTAAGGGTGGCTTGTAAGCAACAATGTGTGAGTGTATTACCTTCTTGTATAACACATGTGTGATGGGGGTGACTTGTAAGCAACAATGTGTGAGTGTATTACCTTCATGTATAACACATGTGTGATGAGGGTGGCTTGTAAGCAACAATGTGTGAGTGTATTACCTTCATGTATAACACATGTGTGGTAAGGGTGGCTTGTAAGCAACAATGTGTGAGTGTATTACCTTCATGTATAACACATGTGTGGTATGGGTGACTTGTAAGCAACAATGTGTGAGTGTATTACCTTCATGTATAACACATGTGTGATGAGGGTGGCTTGTAAGCAACAATGTGTGAGTGTATTACCTTCTTGTATAACACATGTGTGACAAGGGTGACTTGTAAGCAACAATGTGTGAGTGTATTACCTTCATGTATAACACATGTGTGATGAGGGTGACTTGTAAGCAACAATGTGTGAGTATATTACCTTCATGTATAATTCATGTGTGATGAGGGTGACTCGTTAGCAACAATGTGTGAGTGTATTACCTTCATGTATAACACATGTGTGATAAGGGTGACTTGTAAGCAACAATGTGTGAGTGTATTGCCTTCATGTATAACACATGTGTGATGAGGGTAGCTTGTAAGCACTAATGTGAGTGTATTACCTTCATGTATAACACATGTGTGATGAGGGTGACTTGTAAGCAACAATGTGTGAGTATATTACCCTCATGTATAACACATGTGTGACGAGGGTGACTTCTAAGCAACAATGTGTGAGTGTATTACCTTCATGTATAACACATGTGTGATAAGGGTGGCTTGTAAGCAACAATGTGTGAGTGTATTGCCTTCATGTATAACACATGTGTGATGAGGGTAGCTTGTAAGCACTAATGTGTGAGTGTATTACCTTCATGTATAACACATGTGTGATGAGGGTGACTTGTAAGCAACAATGTGTGAGTATATTACCCTCATGTATAACACATGTGTGACGAGGGTGACTTGTAAGCAACAATGTGTGAGTGTATTACCTTCATGTATAACACATGTGTGATAAGGGTGGCTTATAAGCAAATGTGTGAGTGTATTGCCTTCATGTATAACACATGTGTGATGAGGGTAGCTTGTAAGCACTAATGTGTGAGTGTATTACCTTCATGTATAACACATGTGTGATGAGGGTGACTTGTAAGCAACAATGTGTGAGTATATTACCCTCATGTATAACACATGTGTGACGAGGGTGACTTCTAAGCAACAATGTGTGAGTGTATTACCTTCATGTATAACACATGTGTGATGAGGGTGACTTGTAAGCAACAATGTGTGAGTGTATTACCTTCATGTATAACACATGTGTGGTAAGGGTGGCTTGTAAGCACCAATGTGTGAGTGTATTACCTTCTTGTATAACACATGTGTGATGAGGGTGGCTTGTAAGCAACAATGTGTAAGTGTATTACCTTCATGTATAACACATGTGTGACGAGGGTGACTTGTAAGCAACAATGTGTGAGTGTATTACCTTCATATAATTGGAATCTGAGGATGTGACATCACAACTAGTCTGATTTCAGTCATTTCTACAAAAATGATACCAAACTTTAAACTTGAATATCTCCTTAATGGAATAAGATTTTGCAATTCTTTTTTCACCATTTTGTCTCTTTTGAAGTCCTCTTTAATATGATGGACTTACTTGACCCCTGAACTAATTCTTTAATATCTCCTTAAACGGAATTGGATTTTGCAATTCTTTCTTCACAGTTTTGTTTCTTTTGAAGTCCTCTTTAATATTAGATGGACTTGTTTGACCACTGAACTAATCAGATTTTTTAATGCTTTCTTCACCATTTTGTTTCTTTTGAAGTCCTCTTTCATACAAGATGGACATGTTTGACCACTGAACTAATCCTTTAACGGAATAAGATTTTTGAATGCTTTCTTCACCATTTTGTTTCTTTTGAAGTCCTCTTTCATACAAGATGGACATGCTTGACCATTGAACTAATCCTTTAGCTGAATGTGAATTTTTTCCTTGTACACAGGGAAAAACCACAGCAACATTTAATCTGTATATCTGATTTTTTGTCTTATTCTTATTTCGCATAATCCATTTGTTTATTTTTTTTCTTTCAGTTTATCCAACCACATCCATCTCCATCCCAGACCGTCTGGTTTACTGTCCCGCTGTGGTCGAAGGAGTACATCTTCTCCATGGCATTCTACTTGCGGCAAAACCTCATGCAGTTCCTCTTTATACCCAGATACGCAGATGAACGAAACCAGTTTCAGGAATTCTCCAGACAAGATACCACAGGAAGTGAAATTGGACCTCTTCGGAGGAACTTTTTTCTTTACAACAGACCACATCAAGCTGGGGGAACAGGTAGGAAGAATCATTTTAAGTACTAGTTCATTACCTATGTGTTATAGGTATGTGGACAGGTGGAGGCAACATGAGCTAAATCCACTCAAAAACATGAAGAAAGGAAAATAATTGATCAAAATTGGTTAAAATTGGCTGTTTGAATATGTTTGTGCAAATATGATAATAATAGTAGTAGTAGTAGTAGTAGTAGTAGTAGTAGTAGTAGTAGTAGTAGTAGTAGTAGTAGTAGTAGTAGTAGTAGTAGTAGTAGTAATAATAATGATAATAGTAATAATGATAGTAAGAATAGTAAAAAAAAATTAGTAATAATAATAGTAAAAATAGTAATAATGATAGTAAAAATAGTAATAATAATGATACTTGGTTTTTATATAGTGCTGATCTACACAAGTATGCATACCCAAAGCGCTTTACAATGCAAACTTCAGGCTCATAGCTGCAGCCACACATGGTGCACAAGCCTGTACTATTACCCTGCCCCGATCCCTTATGCTGAACACCATGCGAGAGAACAGCAGTTCCTATTTTTAAAGTCTTTGGTATGACCCGACCGGGGATTGAACCCACGACCTTCTGGCTGGAAAGAGGGTGCTCTACCAATTGAGCTAAGCAGGCGGTTATGCGCTAATATGCAAATTTGTGTGTTACTCTTGTAATGCATGAACAGGACATAGTCTCTATTCTCTTATGTAAATCTATTGCTTTTTAACCCTCTGCTATTTCTCTTTGAAAAAGCAAAGATATTTCTAATATTAAAGGATGATTGTATCTTTACAATACTCGCAACCAACCTCAAGCTGGAGAAGGCATTTTGAACATTTTCAAAGGCCTGAAATTAAAGAAAGAAATGTACATATCGTGTACAAGTATATATGCTTAAGAAAATGCAGATATTCCCACTTTCCTTCTTGCTATGAGAACACATTTATATACCAGCTATCACTTATTGTTTAGAGATTAAAAACATATCAAAGAAAGAATATTCTAAATCAGTTTTATCCAACTCCACTGTCATTGCATTACAGTCTGTCATTGCATTACAGTCTGTTATTGCATTACAGTCTGTCACGGCATTACAGTTTGTCATTGCATTACAGTCTGTCATTGCATTACAGTCTGTCGTTGCATTACAGTCTGTTGTTGCATTACAGTCTGTCATTGCAATGCAGTCTGTCATTGCATTGCAGTCTGTCATTGCATTACAGTCTGTCATTGCATTACAGTCTGTCATTGCATTACAGTTTGTCATTGCATTACAGTCAGTCATTGCATTACAGTATGCCATTACATTACAGTCTGTCATTGCATTACAGTCTGTCATTGCATTACAGTATGTCATTGCATTACAGTCTGTCATTGCACAACAGTCTGTCATTGCATTACAGTCTGTCATTGCATAGCAGTATGTCATTGCATTACAGTCTGTCATTGCATTACAGTCTGTCATTGCATTACAGTCTGTCATTGCATTACAGTCTCATTGCATTACAGTCAGTCATTGCATTACAGTATGTTCTTGCATTATAGTCAGTCATTACATTACAGTCAGTCATTGCATTACAGTCTCTCATTGTATTACAGTCCGTCATTGCATTACAGTCTCTCATTGCATTACAGTCTCTCATTGCATTACAGTCAGTCATTGCATTACCATCTGTCATTGCATTACAGTCTGTCATTGCATTAGTCTCATTGCATTACAGTCAGTCATTGCATTACAGTATGTTCTTGCATTATAGTCAGTCATTGCATTACAGTCAGTCATTGCATTACAGTATGTCCTTGCATTATAGTCAGTCATTGCATTACAGTCAGTCATTGCATTACAGTCTCTCATTGTATTACAGTCCGTCATTGCATTACAGTCTCTCATTGCATTACAGTCTCTCATTGCATTACAGTCAGTCATTGCATTACCATCTGTCATTGCATTACAGTCAGTCATTGCATTACAGTCTGTCATTGCATTACAGTCTGTCATTGCATTACAGTCTGTCATTGCATTACAGTAGTAAGCACTCAATCTCTTTCCTGTGAAGGTATTGCATGCATTGCAGCCAGTCTTGTAAATGGCCGAAAGAATCCAATCTCCTTTGAAAGTGTTGGTCGACCTTTGCCCTCGGACTACTTGAAGTTGATCCAACCTGTTGACTTCCAGCATCTGTCGCAAGTGGAGAAATATGAAGTTACAGATGGAAAGGGGCCAGGTAAGTTAGACATTGTCATGTCATTGCGAAGTTTCAAATGATAAGAAAGGTGGGGATTAAGTTTCATTGTAAGTGATAAAGGAGGACAATATGGGAATGTTAGAAGTGAAAGTAAGATGCTTTTAAAGGAACTTGTGTTTTGTTACATGTGACAAGGAACAAAAATTCCAGTCTTTTGAGTTCTTGAAATGACTGGAATCTTAAGTCAACAGGAAGTAGTGATACATTTCTTGTGAAAATCCTTGTGATTTTCTTTAAAATTTCTTCCAGTGTACAAATTGATAAAGATGGTGTGATGTTCATCTTAAAGGGTAAATAGTTAAAGGGTTAGTTCAGTGGTCAAGCAAGTTTATCATATATGGAAGAGGACTTTAGAAGAAAGAAAATGGTGAAGAAAACATTGCAAAATCTTATTCCGTTAAGGAGATATTAAAGGATTAGTTCAGGGGTCAAGCATGTTTATTTTATATGAAAGAGGACATTAAAGAAACAAAATGGTGAAGAAAGCATTGCAAAATCTTATTCCGTTAAGGAGATATTAAAGGATTAGTTTAGGGGTCAAGCAAGTTTATCTTATATGAAAGAGGACTTTAAGAGAAACAGAATGGTAAAGAAACTACTTCAATATCTTATTCCGTTCAGGAAATATTCAAGTTTAAAGCTCTGTCTTATCCATGTATAAATGACTGATGTAGTAAGTCTACTATGGAAGTTTGGTGCCCTCATCCTGACATTCTTAATTAATGTATTTTAAAGAACATTTATTTAACATTTTTACTTATTGAATCATTTTCCCTCAAAATTTCTTCAGATGATAAATTATAGTGCCTTAAATATTTTTGCTCACTACTTTCCTGATATATTCAATAGTTTTTGAGCCACAAAATCAGAAGACAAAATATGATACAATACATAAAGAATTTGAGGAATCTGGGGCTGTGATATCACAACTAGTCTAGGTTCAGTCTTTTCTACACAAATGATTTCAAATTTTAAACTTGAATATCTCCTTAACGGAATAAGATGTTGCAATGCTTTCTTCACCATTTGGTTTCTTTTGAAGTCCTCTTTCATATCAGATAGATTTGCTTGACCACTGAACTAATCCTTTATGGGAATATTCTTTTGAAGTCCTGTTTTATATTAGATGGATTTGCTTGACCACTGAACTTTTCCTTTAAAGGAATATTCTTTTGAAGTCCTCTTTCATATTAGATAGATTTGCTTGACCACTGAACTAATCTTTTGAAGGAATATTCTTTTAAAGTCCTCTTCCATATAAGATGGACATGCTTGACCCCCTGAACTAATCCTTTAAAGAAATATTCTTTTGAAGTCCTCTTTCATATAAGATAGATTCGCTTGACCCTGACCTAATCCTTTCACTGCTTAAATAGCATTATAATGAAATATCTGAATGGAATGAGATTTTATAAAAGTATTCCCCATTTTGTTTTATTTGAAGTCCTCTTCCATAGAAGGTGGACTTGCTTGACCAATAAACTATTCCTTTAACTGCTTTAAAAACATTCTAATAAATGTTTTCATTTATTTTGATAAAATATATTTTTTTTGAGGCAGAAGCTCTGAAATTCTTTCTGATTCTGTCTTTGCAGGTCCACCAACGTTGGTCCAGTTTAGCATCTGGCAACGTGGAAATGTTGACTTACCTCACCTCATGGACATGTTGCATCAGGCTGTGAGGCATGCAATCTGTGACATCATCATGGAGTACCGCATCCTCACTGCTCCAATTGCCACTTTGGGGAGGATATATTAGCAAGCTTAACCACCAGTCATCAGATGTCCGTTCACTCTCCCACCAGAAGTAAGTTGAAATATGAGTGCTCAATGTTTTTACAATGTATGGAGTATTTGTTTGTATTTGGTGAATTTTATCTTAAATTTTTGAAAGCTTTTAATGACAGAATATGGAAGCATATTATCAATATTATATTGTAGAATTTGCTTGAATGCAAAATGCACATTTCTCAGCAAGATGCATTTAGAATTTTGAGGAGGAAAGTATGTTTGTGAAATTAATCCCTGCATATTAATTTGTCAGTGATTACTATATATATTTTGCAAACGTTGCTGCATATTAATTTGTCAGTGATGATTACTATATATATATTTTGCAAAAGTTGGTGTTGAATGGTCATTGAGCTTAAAATAAATGATGTACCTTAATAATGGAAAATTAAGACACATTATTATTATTGTTATTATGATTACAAACATTTATACTGCACTTAATCTTACAGAAGCTCTAACGCATTATGTATTACAAAGTATATAAAATCAATAAAATTATCCAAACTAAATATGCAAAATATAAAAATGCAGGTAAAAGCAAAGTGAATAAAAGTGAACCCTTAAATTGTAAAATTGCAAGTGAATATAAAAATTACTGATGCAATAAAACTAAAAAATTAAATTCAACATCCACACCATACATGATGAAATTATATTTTTTTAAATGACATGGAAAAGTAAAATACAACAAAATAAGCAGAACGATAGACAAAGATTATTGTATGAAAGTCTAAAAACATGGGCTCAAGAGAACGTTTAAAACCAGAAAAATTGTCGATATTACTGATGTTGGGAGGCAAATTATCCCAAAGACGTGTAGTAGATTAATTAAAACTCCTATCACCAAACTTATTAAAAGAACTAGAGGTCACAAGCAGATTGACAGAACTCTAGTGAAGCATGCGAATTGGTATATGCTGGAGTAATGAATTAAGACAAATAAAAAAAGAGCTCTATGATGCATGCATTTGAAAACATTAAATAAAAATTTTATGATGATTAGTTGATTTTCCGATTATTCAATGTTGACAAAAATGTCTTTGTGAACCAGCAACAGAGGAATGCTGGTGGATTGAAACATTGGCTGTGCACTTTGATCCAATAAACTGGTGAGTGAAAGATGAGAATTCATCCTTGTAGCAACAGCACGTTTTAGAAGTTTGAAATACAAAGCAGAGGTTCAAAATTGGATGAAAAATCTAAGGACCGGTAGCAACAACTTAATCGTATTTGGAAGAAAAAAGTCTATAAAGCCCACGGAAAGAGCAGAAAAAAAGATCATCAAAATTGGTTAAAAAGTGACCATTTTACAGCCATGCTGAAAAGTTTTCCTTTAGGCCTACCTGCACCTGACACCCGAGTTAATCTTGAAAATTTAAGGTGTGACAATGACCAACCCATCCCTTCCTGTTCAGTGTATTGTGTCTTCACTCCAAACAATGATTATTTATCTGCCATTTCAATGCACACCACAGTCAAGTAGCTCAAGGTTATTTGTGTGTATAAGATTACAGAAAGACAGTGCTGAGTAATCAAGGCACTTTTGTAATTGAAATCACTCATCCGTGTTAGGTGTCTTAGTGGAAGAAGTTTGTTTACAAACTGGTGATGAAAATAGCTGTGTATCATATGCCTGAGGTAATGTGCATTAAATGGGAATGATTGACAGACCATTTCTCCTAAGGAAAGATATTGCTTCCTGATTTTGAATTTGAATGCCTTATTATAGTAGAATATTATTAGTAGTGAACATTATTTAAATTTTGTGACATTGACACAGGAACACCAATGAATTTCCCTATGTAATAATAATAACAATAATAACATAAAATGTATAATACGCCCCTTAGAACTGAATCGTCTGGAGCGCAGGACAAGTAAAACATGTTTAAATGTATAAATAAGTAAAACATAGAACAAACACATGAAGCAATATCTTTTCTTAAAAGAAATAGTCCATCAATCATTCACAGTTAATGCATATTATTACCTTAGGCATATGACACACAGCTATTTTTATCACCAGTTTGAAAACAAACTTCTCCCACTAAGACACCTAACACGGATGAGTGATTTCAATCGCAAAAGTGCCTTGATTATTCAGCTCTGGCTTTGGGAAATCTTATACACACAAATAGCCTTGGGTTACTTGGCTGTGGCATGCATGGGAATGGCAGATAAACAATCATTGTTTGGAGTGGAAACACAATACACTGAACAGGAAGTCGGGTTGGTAATTGTCATACCTGAGTTTTCAAGATTAACCCAGGTGTCAGGTGCGGGTAGGCTTGAAGAGAAACTTTTCGTCACGTGAGCTAAAATACACATAAAATACAGATGAATAAAATACAGCAGAGGGATGAAATACAAAGTATAAATATGTTAACATATTCTTTCTCAATCCTTCATTAATGTTACTTCAATGGGAGAGGTTGAGTATGACGAAGAGGTGTTTGAATCTCCCTCATACCGCCAATCAATATTTAGCAGAAGAATACAATGTGGTGATTTTTAGTGACTGAAATTTAGAACAGAAATGTAAAGAATGAAAGGTTTTAAGCTGTTCTTTCTTTGATACATTACAACTTTGACATGCGTTAAAAAATGTTTCAGACTTTGATTGGCCGGAAGCTACAGGTGCTTGTGACACATGACGATCCAAGAGGCCTATTACTTTGCAACTCCAAGTCCTGATTGACAAATGGAACATGTCGGGAGATCATATTTCAAACCCCTGTCTCCACCTAAGTCTCACTCTCCTGGACTCGTTCATCAACAACAATGCTTGATTAACCACAGTGAATGTGAGCAAATTTAAAATTGCTGGCTGTACACAGCTACACGGTCCTATTAGTGAATTGTGGTTTGGAGATCTTATTTTCTGGGCCAAGCCAACCATTCGATTCACTATTAGTTTTCTCCAATTAGTGCCTGGAGGACTTCAAGAGAAAGAATAAAAAGTACTTAGGTACAATGATATTTGATAGATAAATTGTGGTTTCTGTGCTGAGGGATTTCTAAACAAGTTTTTAATAGGCCTTTTGGATCATTATGATAATTTAAAGACTTCTTTTCAGAATTTAAAGCTCCTCCTTGCTGAATATAAAATGCATATATTACCTTCAATCATAATCTCATGTAAAAGATGTTACTTAATGTGTAAATTTTTCCTCCATGATGAAAATCTGTTGCAATGGATTTTCAGTCCCAAATCCTCAAAGCCTACAAGGTTGGACAAAAATTTCACATAAAATTATTTATCTATAATCAAACAAAACCGTCATTGTCAAATACCATCTTATTTGTAAATTATTGCTTCAAGCCAGACACATTGACCACAAGGGAATATGTTTGTCCTTGTGTTGAGTGTGAAAGTCAGTGCAGCTGCAGTGAAATCTGTTTACTATTAATATCAGATTAGGATGGAAATTGAGGAAGTGTGTGCATTGTAGGAATAAGAAATGCCTGGTGTAATCGCTAATTGCTTGTGCTGGATTGTGGTTTCTGTTTTGAGCAATACATGCATAAATTTAGAACCCCCGACAGATTTGAGGTTTTGTCGGGGCTTAAGACATAGAATGTATTGCGAGCTTGAAACTTAATGTCTTTGGGACTTTTTTATTCACATTTTGCAGTCTTTTGATCAATTGTGCTGATTTGTCATTTTTTCTCTTTTCTTTGATATGTAGTAGGTCTCTCTGAAACAGGTGAAATTTAAAGTTTTATTATTTTATTTTCTGTGTGTAATCTGTTTTTTCATACACGTGATAGGGTGTTTTTGAGATTAACTGGCTTTTGTAATAATTCTTTTTCTTCTTCTTCTGTTCGTTTAAATTATATAACCCCCCCGCGGTGGCTTTCTTCTGGTATTTTTCTTAGCTTGCAGATTTGTATCTTTCTTTGTGCCCATGTAACATTTGGAGTTGTTCAAAATCTATGGTTCCAGCGGTTATAACCGCAGGGAAAAAAAGGAATTCACTGGGGGAAACATTTTATTCAAAACAAAAAAACATGGGAAGAAAACAAACCCAAGGAATTAAATATTTACAAATTTTCAAATAATTTTATCATTGAACAAATTAAGAAGAAAAAAAATCCAAGAAACAGATTTTGTAGAAATATACAACGGGCAATTGTCATGCATGTTTTAAATTATAGGAATATCACCAGAGTTGGAATTAATGATAAATTTCCCATGGTCTTAACTGTTGGTGTCCCAAATCTTTCTGCTAAAAAGTGCAATGAATTAACATTTGCTTTTATTTCTATTTATTGGACTATCTTTTTCTTCTTAATTTGTCCAATGACAAAATAAGTTAAGAGTTTTTAAATATTGAATTCGTTGGGTTTGTTTTCTTCCCATGTTTTTTTTGGTATTTTTCTTAGCTTGCAGATTTGTATCTTTTCTTTCTTTGTGCCCATGTGACATTCGGAGTTGTTAAAAATCTATGGTTCCAGCGGTTATAATCACAGGGGAAAACAGGAATTCACTGGGAAAAACATTTTATTAAAAAAAAAAAAAACATGGGAAGAAAACAAACCCAACGAATTCAATATTTACAAACTTCTAATTTATTTTGTCATTGAACAAATCAAGAAAAAAAAGAGTCCAATAAATAGAAATAAAAGCAAATTTTAATTCATTGCACTATTTGGCGGGAAGATTTGGGACACCGACAGTTGGAACAGTGGGAAATTCTACCATTAATTCCAACTCTGGTGATATTTCTATGATTTAAGAAAGCATGACAATTGCTCATTGTATATTTTGACAAAATCTGTTTCTTGTGGGACATAGGATTCAGTGTTACACTTGTTATGTGTGTCATTATTTTTATTAGGATTTTCGATAAAATCTTCCGATATTTTGAAACCTCGGGCCATCATTAAAATGAAGTATGCAATGGTTCTTACATAAATATTAAGCTTGTTTGCCCATGTTCTCTCTTTGGCGGTCTTTACTTGGTTCTTGATTCTTCCACCAGCAAGCTTTCTAGCCCACCATGATGAAATAACCATCCTTACGAGGAATGGTCCATCAATCGTTCATGAGTTTTGCACAAAGTTCTCCCAAGCATATAATGTATATTTTTATTTAGGCTCCGCCAAGGACTAATCTGATTCGCATCACTGAACAGCAGTTATGTGTCTTGAGCTCAAGATGAATGACCTTTCTACTTACTGTGGTGTAGCGGTTATCATACCTGTCTACAGACCAGGAGGTCCTGGGTTCAAGCCTGGTTTGGGTAGACACGCGAGTGCACCACAACCGGTTATCAAAGGCTGTGGACATTGACGCGGTCGTATTAAAGTGCACCACACGCAGGTGACGACCCGTCATTGTAATTGGTTATCAAAGGCTGTGGACATTGACTTAGTTGTCGATGTTATGTCTGTCCGTACGTGCCAATGAGTATTCCAACTTTGGCTGTACTAGAGCTTGGTAGGCCCTGGATTTCACTTCTGGCGAGCAGGAGGATATATCTGGTGGCTAGGCCTGAGCTGGATCCTGCAATGGTTCTTTCACATTAATTCAGCTGGCTCATCCACATTTTCTTTGTGAATCGTCATCTTGGCAGCTTGCAGCCGTTCACAGGACCATTGCCCCGGACATAGCCTATACTAAGAGCTCCCAATTTATTTGATAGTAATCAAGCTTCATACCAATCCATAAGTAATGGAAGCTTCTGGAACTCACATTGATTTTCCTGTGTTTAAATTAATTTATCACCCATTTTTTTCTGTGGATTGTATCGAGTGCTTCTACTCTGCGGTGGATCCTTCAACAGGAAGCTATAAAATCCCACGATTATTCCGTGCAATCATAGGTTCTTTATACATACAATTTATCAATAATTTAAAAGCTGAAACGTGAGCTAATTTGTTTCTCTTTTGGAGCAAGTATTACAGGAGTACTTTCATCAATAAATGCCACTTATATTCATGCGCATTGCCATGTCACAGATTAACCATGTCAACTGAAGCCTTTCAATCAAACATATTGTAGAGACATGTGGCTCAGTTGGTAGAGTGCACGACTGAGATGCAGGAGGTTCCAGGTTCGAGTGTCTCACGAGATTGAACTTGGTGAATTATCCACAGCCTTGCAGAAAGATGTGCCTGACATCGTGGGCAGAAGTATGTCGTCGCGTCACCTGCTCCTCATCCAGCCTTTGTTAGAAGTGGACATTGCTTGGATGGCACTCGCTGTTTCTCGGATGAGAACGTTAAATGGCGGTCCCGACAGCAAGACAGTCACCCCTGCTTTGTTCTCTGAACACTCTTTGAGAAAAGAAGTGTGAAAACACTTGTGTTCATTCACTTCCGACACCCTCCCACTCAAGTTAATGGCGCTGTATAATCTTGAGCTGCTGCTGAAGAATTTGACTGGTCATTGTAAAGCGCTTTGAGTAAGCATTCAATGTAGAAAAGCACTATATATGAACTCAGCATAAAAAGTATTCTTACCACAAATAAATGAATCAAAAGTGAAATAAATCATTCATTAGACTATCCCAGTTTAATATTCCACCGAATCAAGTTAGTGCATACAGTACCTAAATTTTGATGAACACGTTTTACAAAAATCAAAAGATAGTATTGAGTGGACTGAAACACAGCTTAGCATCAAATGAAAGATGAGATGGATCGATTTTGAGCATATTATGGAACGTGTATTATTTATCTTAAATTGCTTCCGCTTTTTCTAGCATCTTTGGATTAAATTGTTGACATATTCAGAGTATGTTATAACAGCCTTATTTGATTTTACTTAACCTCTTTCACTCTTCTCCTTTGCTCTTTGCACCATTACTTTTTTAGATATAACTTAATACCCCCTCTGGCACTTTTGGTGTGATATGTATATATGTCACAAGCAACAGGAACATTAACGTCTTTTGTTCAAGATAAACTTAAGATTATCTCCTGTGGTCATCACATTTATACAATTGTATTCCTTTTTTTCATTTTATTTTTTATAACAATAGTATAACAATTGTTTGTTTACAGTTCAATTGTGGTGAAGGTAAGCAAAAATACTGAAGATGTTTTATTTGAAAATGTGGATAATGAAACGGGGCATAAATGAAGCTTGATGTTTCCAGATGTGCCAAATTCCTGGTAGGAAGAGTGTATTATATTTATAGTAACTGCTGACTGGAAATGTCTTTTTCTTCAGTTGATCTTCCTATGCTTATATTTTGAAGAAGTATTTTAATGCCAACCGAAAGTGTAGTCCACGGTTTCTGAATTAATTTTTTTCCAAGGGCTACCATTTGGCAACAGCCTCAGGCCATGGGCCAATCGCGTGGCAAAACCAGCATCACATGACAAACAAAACCCATCAAAGCAATCTCTGAATGCAAACAAGAGCATGCGCGATAAGGATGTATGCCAGATGTCAGCGCTGCTTTTATCTGGATTCCTTTGACACGCTGCGAGTCTGCCCATTTTATAGCGGAATTAAAGATAACATAAAGATAAGCCACTATGTTCTAGTGGGCTGATCTAACATGGAAAAACCCACAATAAACAAGGATTTTGCAATTTTGACCTTTTTAATTCGGATCGATCAGGACGTACTGTATATGTTTTTTACACTATGACTATTGTTTGCGCGCAAGATTAGATTGTCTGGCGGGCCAGATTTGTCCCGCGGGCCGCCTATTAAGAATTGCCTGTGTAGTCCATCATGCCGAGTGTCACATAATGGCACCAGAAGAAACATTTCTCTAGACTAGTAAACAGTCAGGATTAGAACCATCTGCATGTTTTTTGCTTTGTTTTGAGGAATAAAATTAAAAAAGCAACAACAATGCAATTAAGTTCAATCAATTTTAATTTTAAATACTCCACCCCGTGTTTTGCAAAGGCTTGTATTTCCAATTTTCTGCCATGTTGTTCTTTAAACTTAAAACATTAAATTTCTAAACCTGTCACATTTAAATCAAGAATTGGAAGTGACCAATGAATACCCTTTTTTTCTCGAGGTAATGGTTTTGGCCACCAAATTTTTTCCCCTTCTGCAAGAATAATTTCAAATTTCTAATGAACAAACTTAGCAGGGCTGTCACGATCTGGGTAGATCAGATATAGATTATCATGAACAACAATATCTCGATATATCACCATATCGCGGTCATTAATTTCTTATCACATTTAAATCAAGAATTTGAAGAGACCATTGAATACAATTTTTTTCTTGAGGTAATGGTTTTGGCCACCAAATTTTTTCCCCTTCTGCAAGAATAATTTCAAATTTCTAGGGAACAAACTTAGCAGGGCTGTCACGATACGGGTAGATCAGATATAGATTATCATGAACAACAATATCTCGTTATATCACCATATCACGGTCATTAATTTCTTATCACATTTAAATCAAGAATTGGAGTGACCATTGAATACAATTTTTTTCTTGAGGTAATAATTTTGGCCACCAAATTTTTTCCCCTTCTGCAAGAATAATTTCAAATTTCTAGGGAACAAACTTAGCAGGGCTGTCACGATCTGGGTAGATCAGATATAGATTATCATGAACTACAATATCTCGTTATATCACCATATCGCGGTCGTTAATTTCTGAAAACTGCTTGGCTTTTTATTATGCAGTTCTCAATGTTTGCCGTTCCAAGTGTAAGATCTAACATGATGAAAATCTGTTGCAATTGATTTATAGTCCAAAAAATTCTCCAGTGCTTACAAGGTTGGACAAAAACATCACTTAAAATCACTCATCAATAAACAAACAAAAGTGTCACTATTAAATACCATTCTATTTGTAAATTATTATATCAAGCCAGACACATTGACCACAGGGAAATACTTTTGTCCTTGTGTTGAGTGTGAAAGTCAGTGCAGCTTCAGTGAAATTTGTTTACTATCTATGTCAGGTTCCTGGTGTAATTGCTAATTGCTTGTGCTGGATTGTGGTTTCTGTTGTGAGCAATAATAGACCCAACAGAATTAAGATTTTGTCTGGGCTTTAGACATAGAATGTATTGCGGGGTTTAGACTTAAGGAAGGAAGGCAAGCATACTATAAAAGAATTTACTGCAAATATTTTGTTCAAAGTCTTAATTCATTTGAAATATTTCTGAAATTCTGTTTAATATGTTTTTGCTTTAATATGCAGTTTACATGTGAAAATGGCATACCACGATATGTTGGTAGGGGTATTTTTGATATCATGGAAAACCCAATATCACGACAGCAGAATATATCGTGACAGCCCTAATGTGTATTTTGATAATGAATTTTTTTTGTATTTTTAAAGAGATTATTACTTCTTTGATTGTTTTTAGTGCTGAAGTTGCAACTGATTCCTACTATTGGTGAGCCCTCCAGTGCCAGTAGCACCCCTACGATTCAAACCCAACCAAAGGTAAGTTTGATTCAGTTTGTAATTTATTCTAAATTGCTTGTAGAGCTACAGTCGCCGACAAAATACTTGACACCCTTTTCCTTTCCCCCACTTCAATATTGGCATGATTAACGCCTTAAAAATAAAGAGGCTAAGAATTTTCTTCGAAACTTCTTGCCAACATTGAAGAGGGGTAGTAGGGGGAAGAAAAAGTACCAAATGATTTTGTCGGTGATTGAACCACTGACAAAATACTTGGCACCATTTTCCTTCGAAGTTGGCATGATTACCGGCTTAAAAATGAAGAGGCTTAGAAATTTTTTCGAAAATTAAAAAGAATTTTTTTTAATTTTTTTTTATCAACATTGAAGAGGGGTAGTAGGGAAGAAAAAGTGCCAAATAATTTTGTCGGTAATTGTATTACCTGTGTCAATTTCATAACAGTTGTAGGCACTAGAAAAGCTTTTTCAATTGTATTTGGCATAGATATATGAGCACAGCAGTTTTTATTCTTTGTTGAAAGTCATAGTTATATACAAACTGCGTGTTTTGTTGGTTGTAATGCACTTTTTTCAGTAATGGTGAATAAAATCACTTTTTGTTACTTGCCATTTTGAATTTGAAAAAAGATCCTACTGTCTGGATGGAATCTGGAGGTCTCTGGATAAGAAATGTTTCCAGCAAACATAAGTTTCAATATTTGAAATGAATTTGGTGGGTAAGATTTGACTGATGCAAAATTTGTGTAGTTACATTAATGTTAAGTAAGAACAACATTTGAAAAATATTAATTACAGCTGTGTCATTCACAGAGAAATGACTTCAAAACGTACGTTTTTCACATCTTGAGTTTTAGCGCTTTTTCATATTTGATTGATAATAGTCGAGGTGTGTGGGAAAAGCAATCAGTGTCATTTTAAAATATTTTGATTTCATGAAGTCACAAAACTGCTTCACATATGCATTTGTGCACTGGTTATAATCATAAATAACTTGTGTTTATTGTCAAAACATTAATGAATAATCCTATTTGCACAACTATTTTGCTTGCAACATTTTGCAGTATGTAAGTTTGTTCATGGCAAAACACATCATTCTTTGATCATCATTATGAAAGAAATTTAAAAGAAAAAAACCTAAATCAAAGAAAAGGTTATCACCCATTTTGTTTTATCCATTTATGTTTTTTCTAAAAAGAATAGCCTCACAAAATTGGTCAAAAATTCAGATTGAAATCTAACGCACAATGCTCATCTCACATTCGTGCATTTTACACAACAAGATGTTTACATCAAATCATGTGTACAGTCTGTATCACACAAACTACATTCTTGTCACACAATGTACTGCTCATATTTGACCCCAGAAAAAAATTATTAGCTTATCACCCTCGTGTGCATCAGTTTTGAGAGAATCCCAGATTTTTATTTTAAAAGTATTATATTTTTGTCTGGATCAGTCATTTAGCATTTGTACTTCCGGTTCTTTCTACTTTCTACCAAAATAGGAAAGATAATTCTTCCGACAGTTTTAAATATTTATTATGCCTGATGTATCCTCACTAATCCGCGGAACCCTTGCTTCCATTCCATTCGCTCTCCCTCCTTCACCAACCTCTTCAACCTCAACAAATGCATCCCCCAACCTTTCGGGATCCCGTTGCACTCTCACTTCACCAAAGCCAACATCAACATTTTCTCAATTGCCAGGCACACTATTCCTCCCATACTCACCTGGGTTATCAATCCCCGCAAGGTTTTCCTTGGCCTTTCCTCCTACACAAAACCTCTCAACAAGCCAGCCTTCTTTTGCTCTAAATACTGCCAACTCAGTAGACATTTTCACAACTACTCTTTCCTCTTCACCAACGTCTCCACATGGGAAGGCTCCTCTGCAACCGCCGCCGCCTGTCCCAACTTCACCCTCTCTGCAAGGTTGCCCAATGGAACCTCAATCTACTCTGCCTCTGGAATAATGTAATCTCGAGGCACAATTTGACCATCTTTGTTGTGGTGCCGTTAAGCCCTCATCAAACAAACAATCTATTCTGCTGAAGTAAAGGCCATCCTCCTGTCCTTAAACTTTGTTGAGCTCTCCTTCCACCCCCTCTTTGTCATCTTCTCCGACTCTTAATCAATTTTCACTGGCATCCTTAACAATCCACTCATCCTACAAATCCTCAATAAACTTCTCTTTCCTCCTTAGGAAAAAAATAATATTTTTCTTGGTCCCCAGCCACGTCGGCATCTCTGGCAACACCAGCATCCCCGGCAACGAGTCACATCTCTTCTTTTCCTATCCCGCACTCAGATCTCCATTTCTCCACTTCCAGCTACCTCAGTAAGACTTGCCAAGACTCCTGGAATCTCGAGACCAGAAACAAACTTCACACAATCAAACCCAAAGTCGGGACCAGTGTCCCCCAGCACATTGTTATTACCCGCATCTGCCTCGGCCACACCTTTCTCACCCACCCTCACCTACTTTCTGGCTCCCTTTCTCCTTTCTGCCCTACATGCAACACTGATCGCTCGATCAATCATATCCTCTTAACCTGTCCCATATACCTGAGGCCAGATCACACCTCTCCCCCTTCATTTCAATTTTTAATTTTTTCAAGAACAATCTTACCTCCAACTTCATCACCTTTCTCCTCAACAGCAATTTATTCCACTTGATCTAAACCTCCCTTTCCTTCTCTGCCCTTTCCTTTCCTTCTCTGCCTTACCTTCCTCACCTTCCTTTTATTACCTTAGCTTCTTTCCCTTATTCACCTTCTCTCCCTCCTTCCCTCTATCTCTCCTCTCTTTCCTCTCTGTCCTAACTCAAGCACCTTACTTTTTAACACCCTCTTGGAGCATTTGACTCTGACTGTCACGGTGCTGTTAAACACAACAAACCAAACCAAACCGGATGTAGTTGACTTGATTTGTTGACCTGGAACACTGCAAAATCGATGAAATGATTTGACTAGGAAAAAAATAAAAAAAACAGCCCACCGCATCACTTTTCCAACTGGGTTAGTGTGATAAGCTGATATTTTAAATATTTTTTACGGGGCCTAATGTACTGTTCATTCTTGCAAGGACGATTAAATCGTAAGACCACCTGTAGTGACATATTTGTAATATTTTGTATTCTATACTAACAGTATTTGCACTCTTGACATTTTGCAAAATGCTTTACTGAGCAGTTTTTAGAATTTGATCAAGAGTGATTAAATTTGCAGGATTTTGAGTTCTGTTTGTGAATTGAAATGTAAAGTGCCCCAAGATTTGTGTCTTGTAGTGAATTTACATTGCATGATAGATAATTATTATTCTTGGATATTTAAGCCTGAAAAGTTTTAGTAAATAGAAATGAAATATGTTGAGGAGCGTAAAAGTGCAAAAATATGCTCTTCGCCTAATGCTTAAAGAGAGTAGACTTTGATCCTTTATCATAGAAAACTTAGGTGATGCAGTCATCTTGTTTTAACATTCTGCGCGATGTTTTGTGTACATGATATTATGCGAAGTCTGTATGTTCATACAAGATGGCGGAACCCAAAATCTTGTGCATATTACTCATCACTTTACTCTTTTAATTTTTTTTTTTTTATCCCATTTTAAATGTGCATTTATCTTCTTATCTTTTACTCTACCTATTATGTGCTGTTGTACAGGCCTCATGTAAGATTATCCAAGTGCTAAATTGAGTTACCTGTGTGAATGTTGAAATAGATTAAACAAACATTATATAAATCACGCAGAATCCACTAAGTCGACACACTCTTTAACCATTAGGCACGGAGCATCAATTTGTGCATTTATGCGCCTTTAATATTTCATTCAACTGTAATAAAAGAAGACAGACCTATAAGTGTCTGTGGTATCAGGCTGTGAAGGGAGTACTACACAATTACAGCCTCATAGTCAATACTGAGTTTCTGTTGTTTTTGGTACCTTGTTTAATATTACTACGTAATCTCAGCAGATTCAAATTCAAAGCAAAATCAAACTTTATTCTATTAGAAACATATTGATTGATGCCAATACAATTATACAAATTTGTGCTGCTGAAGTATATGATTAATGACACTTATGTTGTAGGTACCCTTGATGTTGTCTTTCTATTTCAAATTCTCAGCCCACCTTTTCTAGCCCTCTCTTTGACTCTGCTTTTATGAAATTTAATCGTAACCCCTTGGAAGCACTTAAAATTTTCTCCTTTTCATAATAATATTTCTTATATACTCTTTATATTCTTTTAGAAGGATTTATGACATACCATCACCTTATCTTTGTGGTGTAGATACACCAACTCTTCGGCCCACAGATATTTAAGTTGAACATGCCATGGAATATTATTAAAGTAATTTTGTAACTCCCCCTCCCCAGAGGCGATGCTGTTTTACATGCAATATTTAAGGTGACAGCACACCAGATCCTGTCAATCAGAAAATATTGCATGGATTTCACGTGCCCTTCTAATAGTATATTAAATCATTTGTCTTCCAAAATGGCAAGATTACACTTATTGCCATTTTAGTTGCTTCACACTTAAATCATAGATAGGGGCTAAACCCGTCAGTCTGGCCATTTTGAATTCCAGTCAAATTTAAAACTTGGATGATCTTCACATAACAATGACATGTCATTCATAATAGACTCGTTCAGCATAGATTATTCATTCTGACTTTACTCCCGATTGACCTCCTTTGTGTTTTTCTTTGACCTTTTCTGTCTTTGCTGTGTGAGTTCTTTGTGTTTCTATCACGACAGCAAAAACGTTCCTTCTCTCTGGGTGAAACTGACATGCGTTCTCTTTGGAAATTCCACAAGGTATCATTAATTTCACCCGTTTTTTCATTGCAATGCCACTTTTGTCATTTTTTTAAAATTGTCAATTCACTAACTCTGTCTATCCTTAACAGATAATTCATTGCTAATCATATAAAGAAAAAGCTCATAGCAATTGCAGCAGTTGTTGATGTATTTTATGTCATACAAATTGTTTCAAGATGTATTTTATGTCATACAGATTGTTTCAAGATGTATTTTGAATGAGAACATGCCAAAAAGTTTCCCTATAAGCCTACCCGCACTCAGCACCTAAGTTAATCCTGAAAACTCAGGTATGGCATTTACCAAGCCGACTTCCCGTTTAGTGTATTGTGTTTCCATTCCACACAATGATTGTTTATCAGCCAATCCCATACAAACCACAGTCAAGTAACCCAAGGCTATTTTGTGTGTTTAAGATTACACAAAGCCAGTGAAGAGTAATCAGGGCACTTTTGTAATTGAAATCACTCATCTGTGTTAGGTATCTTAGTGGGAGAAATTTGTTTGCAAACTGGTGATAAAAATAGTTGTGCCTGAAGTGATGTTTGCAATAACTGTGAATGATTGATGGACCATTTCTCCTAAGGAAAGATATTGCTTCATGAATCACCTTACATCAGGAAGATTCGAATACACTTTTGTTTTTGCTTCTCTTTTTTGCCGATGACACAACTTTGAATGAGGAAAGGAAGGAAGGCATAACAGCCATGGGAATGATGAACAATCTGGGGAGGAAGGAGGGCCTAACAGCCATGGGAATGATGAACAATCTGGGAAGGAAGGAGGGCATAACAGCCATGGGAATGATGAACAATCTGGGGAGGAAGGAGGGCATAACAGCCATGGGAATGATGAACAATCTGGGGAGGAAGGAGGGCATAACAGCCATGGGAATAATGAACAATCTGGGAAGGGAGGAGGGCATAACAACCATGGGATGATGAACATCTGTTTTCTGAAACAATCTGGGAAGGAAGGAGGGCATAACAGCCATGGGAATGATGAACAATCTGGGGAGGAAGGAGGGCATAACAGCCATGGGAATGATGAACAATCTGGGGAGGAAGGAGGGCTTAACAGCCATGGGATGATGAACATCTGTTTTCTGAAACAAGTTGGGAAGGAAGGAGGGCATAACAGCCATGGGAATGATGAACAATCTGGGAAGGAAGGAGGGCATAACAGCCATGGGAATGATGAACAATCTGGGGAGGAAGGAGGGCATAACAGCCATGGGAATGATGAACAATCTGGGGAGGAAGGAGGGCATAACAGCCATGGGAATAATGAACAATCTGGGAAGGGAGGAGGGCATAACAACCATGGGATGATGAACATCTGTTTTCTGAAACAATCTGGGAAGGAAGGAGGGCATAACAGCCATGGGAATGATGAACAATCTGGGGAGGAAGGAGGGCTTAACAACCATGGGAATGATGAACAATCCGGGGAGAAAGGAGGGCTTAACAGCCATGGCAATGACGAACAATATGGGGAGGGAGGAGGGCATAACAGCCATGGGAATGATGAATATCTGTTTTATAAAACAATCTGGGGTGGGAGGAGGGCATAACAGCCATGGGAATGATGAATATCTCTTTTTTGAAACAATCTGGGGAGGGAGGAGGGCCTAACAGCCATGGGAATAATGAATATCTGTTTTTTGAAACAATCTGGGGAGAAAGGAGGGCATAACAGCCATTGGAATGATGAATATCTGTTTTTTAAAACAATCTGGGGAGGGAGGAGGGCATAACAGCCATGGGATGATGAATATCTGGAGGTCATTAGGAATTTTAGAGCGATTTTGTTCTAACAAATTTGGCCACAAGTTTAGTGTTGATATAAAGGTACTAACTCATTTAATGTGCATGTCATGGTTGTTGGGTTTGACATAAAAATCACATCATTGCAGAAAACATGACAATCTTTTGTATACGTTGTTTATTGCAAGTGCATGATGGTATTGGTTATTGTATGAACTCATATTAGCCGTAGAACCAAAGAAATTAACTATTATTTAAGTTTGAATCCTCAGAATCAGTTTATTGTGTATTCCTGTTCAGCATGTCATAGTGGGATATGCATGTGAAATGATGCTCATGCCAATTGTGTAATCTTTAGAAGTACTACAGTAGATGTTGTGATGTAAATCACTATATTGATAAAGGATTAGCTCAGTGGTCAAGCAATTCTCATCTCACACCTAAAAGGGGACTTCAAAAGAAACAAAATGGTAAAGAAAGCACTCAAAAATCTTATCCGGTTAAGGAGATCATAAAGTTTAAAGTTTAGAATCATTTTGATAAAAACGACTGAAATCAGACTAGTTGTGATGTCATAGCCTCAGATTCCTCAAAGTCTTTTTGTATTCTATAATATTTTTTCTGCAATTTTGTGGCTTAACCGCCTTTGGATACGTCAGGAAAGTAGTAAGATAGAATCTAGTTAGGTCAATTAAAATTAACCACATGAAGAACGTTTGAGGAAAAATAATTTAATTAGTGTCGAATTAATTTTCTTCAAAATACATTAACAATTGCTAAAAATGTGAGAATGAGGGTGCCATTTTTTATAGTAGACTTAGTACACCAGTCATTTCTACACAGATAAGACGGAGATTAAAACTTTAACTCCCCCAACGGAATAAGATATTTGAATGCTTTCTTCTATTTTCAAAATAGATTTCTATTTTCAAAATGGATTTCTATTTTCAAAATGGATTTTTATTTTCAAAATGGACTGTAATAAAGCCTTCACATTTACCATTATGCTCCTTTAAGTACGTAATAAACTCTACCAGAATAGCTAACAAAATTTGTGCTTGCTATTCTTGTACAGAGTTTATTAAGTACCAAAAAGGGAGTATAATGGTAATGTGAAGGATTAATTTCAGTCCATTTTGAAAATAGACATACATTTGAAAATAGAAGCTGTTTGTTTATACACACACCCTAATACTTGAATTCCATCCACAGCTATTTTTTCAGTTTTCACACATCCAGACATTCATGATTGTTTTTCACACTCATCATTTTTGTTCAGTTTCTTTTAAATGAATGTCGTAGCTATTTTTGTTCCATCCATGATAATAAGCATGCATCCTTCCTTCTTCCATTTCCACACATCTCTTCCATCACCAAATCAGACTTCTCGTTCCTCTGCTGCCAGCCCAAATCCATCAACGCCGCCAGAAATGGTAAAGTATCTCATCATCTGCTTTTTTGCATTTTGTTGTTCTTTTGGTGGTGATGTCATCCCTTCTGCATTTCGCTCCTAATCATTATTCTCTACTTTATTCATTTGACGTAAAATCTTAGTATAGCGGTTGAGACAAAGGTGCCCAGTCATTCAAGACAAAGGTGCCCAGTCATTCAAGACAACGGGGTCCAGTCATTCAAGACAAAGATGCCCAGTCATTCAAGACAAAGGTGCCCAGTCATTCAAGACAAAGGTGCCCAGTCATTCAAGACAAAGGTGCCCAGTCATTCAAGACAAAGGTGCCCAGTCATTCAAGACAAAGGAGCCGAGTCATTCAAGACAAAGGTGCCCAGTCATTTAAGACAAAGGGGTCCAGTCATTTAAGACGAAGAGGTCCAGTCATTCAAGACAAAAGGGTCCAGTCATTCAAGACAAAGGGGCCCAGTCATTCAAGACAAAGGGTTCCAGTCATTCAAGACAAAGGGGTCCAGTCATTCAAGACAATGGGGCCCAGTCATTCAAGATATAGGTGCCCAGTCATTCAAGACAAAGGGGTCCAGTCATTCAAGACAAAGGGGCCCAGTCATTCAAGATATAGGTGCCCAGTCATTCAAGACAAAGGGGTCCAGTCATTCAAGACAAAGGGGTCCAGTCATTCAAGACAAAGGGGCCCAGTCATTCAAGACAAAGGGGTCCAGTCATTCAAGACAAAGGGGTCCAGTCATTCAAGACGAAGGGGTCCAGTCATTCAAGACAAAAGGGTCCAGTCATTTCAGACAAAGGGGCCCAGTCATTCAAGACAAAGGGATCCAGTCATTCAAGACAAAGGGGTCCAGTCATTCAAGACAAAGGGGCCCAGTCATCCAAGACAAAGGGTTCCAGTCATTCAAGACAAAGGGGTCCAGTCATTCAAGACGAAGGGGTCCAGTCATTCAAGACAAAGGGGTCCAGTCATTCAAGACAAAAGGGTCCAGTCATTCAAGACAAAAGGGTCCAGTCATTCAAGACAAAAGGGTCCAGTCATTCAAGACAAAGGGGTCGAGTCATTCAAGACAAAGGGGCCCAGTCATTCAAGACAAAGGGGTCCAGTCATTCAAGACAAAGGGGTCTAGTCATTCAAGACAAAAGGGCCCAGTCATTCAAGACAAAAGGGTCCAGTCATTCAAGACAAAAGGGTCCAGTCATTCAAGACAAAGGTGCCCAGTCATCCAAGATAAAGGTGCCCAGTCATTTAAGACAAAGGTGCCCAGTCATTCAAGACAAAGGTGCCCAGTCATTCAAGATAAAGGGGTCCAGTCATTCAAGACAAAAGGGTCCAGTCATTCAAGACAAAAGGGTCCAGTCATTCAAGACAAAGGGGTCCAGTCATTCAAGATATAGGTGCCCAGTCATTCAAGACAAAGGTTCCCAGTCATTCAAGACAAAGGTTCCCAGTCGTTCAAGACAAAGGTTCCCAGTCATTCAAGACAAAGGTGCCCAGTCATTCAAGACAAAGGTGCCCAGTCATTCAAGACAAAGGGGCCCAGTCATTCAAGACAAAGGGGCCCAGTCATTCAAGACAAAGGTTCCCAGTCATTCAAGACAAAGGTTCCCAGTCATTCAAGACAAAGGTTCCCAGTCATTCAAGACAAAGGTGCCCAGTCATTCAAGACAAAGGGGCCCAGTCATTCAAGACAAAGGTGCCCAGTCATTCAAGACAATGGGTCCAGTCATTCAAGACAAAGGTGCCCAGTCATTCAAGACAAAGGGGCCCAGTCATTCAAGACAAAGGTGCCCAGTCATTCAAGACAAAGGGGCCCAGTCATTCAAGACAAAGGTGCCGAGTCATTCAAGACAAAGGTGCCCAGTCATTCAAGACAAAGGTGCCCAGTCATTCAAGACAATGGGTCCAGTCATTCAAGACAAAGGTGCCGAGTCATTCAAGACAAAGGTGCCCAGTCATTCAAGACAAAGGTGCCCAGTCATTCAAGACAATGGGTCCAGTCATTCAAGACAAAGGTGCCCAGTCATTCAAGACAAAGGGGCCCAGTCATTCAAGACAAAGGTGCCCAGTCATTCAAGACAATGGGTCCAGTCATTCAAGACAAAGGTGCCCAGTCATTCAAGACAAAGGGGCCCAGTCATTCAAGACAAAGGTGCCCAGTCATTCAAGACAAAGGGGCCCAGTCATTCAAGACAAAGGTGCCCAGTCATTCAAGACAAAGGTGCCCAGTCATTCAAGACAAAGGTGCCCAGTCATTCAAGACAAAGGTGCCCAGTCATTCAAGACAAAGGGGCCCAGTCATTCAAGACAAAGGGGCCCAGTCATTCAAGACAAAGGGTCCAGTCATTCAAGACAAAGGGTCCAGTCATTCAAGACAAAGGGGTCCAGTCATTCAAGACAAAGGGGTCCAGTCATTCAAGACAAAGGGGTCCAGTCATTCAAGACAAAGGTGCCCAGTCATTCAAGACAAAGGTTCCCAGTCATTCAAGACCTGCATGCATACATCATCATCTTCTCTTAGCACCATAGCTGAAGATTATTTCCATATTATCCCTAAACTGCTGTGAACCATTGATTGGCTTATGAGAACATCTCGTACAGTGTCTCGTTGCCTATACTGGTGTTTGACCTGGTTGTACCTCATAAGCTATTGTTCACCTCGCATTTTATTTATAAAAAAAATTAAAAATAAAAAAAATCTCGCACCTAAGATCTAATGAAAGGGAAACATAAAATAATCAGATATGTTGCAAATATTCTGTTAAATTCTCTTTCATATGAAATATTTCCGAAATTCTTTTTCACATGTTTTTGCTTTAATGTGTATTTTACATGTGAGAAATGCATATTACAATATGTAGGTAAGAAAGAGTGTTGTGGATATCATGGAAAAATCAATATCATGATATTGCAATAATCGACATATCGCAACAACTCCCAATAGTGGTACAATTTTGGCAAAATTAGCTTCTTGTAATACAAATTTGTTCTGTTATTAAAGTAACTGAAATTGTAAAGATTTTTGGATGAGTTTTTATAAATATATTTTTATTAATTATAACTGACAATATTCTTGTTAAGTTTTTGTGTTAAAATAAAATTTGTTACCAATAATAACAATAAAATAGAAATATTAAACTAAAATAAACTACTTTTATTAAACTCTTAATGACAAAATTAGCTTCTTGTAATACAAATTTGTTCTGTTATAGTAGTGACCGAAAAAATTTAAGATTTTTTGGATAATTTTTATAAATATATTTTTATTAATTATAACTGACAATATTCTTGTTAAGTTTTTGTGTTAAAAGGAAATTTGTTACCAATAATGAAAATAAAATGAAAATAATAAACTAAAAATGCATAATAAACTACTTTTATTGAACTTTAAATGGCAAAATTGGCTTCTTGTAATACAAATTTGTTCCGTTATGAAAGTGACTGAAAATGTTTAAGATTTTGGATAATTTTTGTATAAATATATTTTTATTAATTATAACTGACAATATTTTTGTTAAGTTTTTGTATTAAAATGAAATTTGTTACCAATAATAAATATAAAATGAAAGTAATAAACTAAAAAAACGCATAGTAAACTACTTTTATTAAACTTTACATAGCTAATTCTACATCGCTGTTTACTGCTATACTAGGAATTTTCCATTCATTTAATGGGTGTTTATCTTGGAAGTCGGTGCACTTGCGCAATTACAAGGTCAAGGTATGCTGGTATAAATAGACTTAATGTATCATGTGCATAAATGGTGAAATGGCCGATGCAATTGCCTGCATGTTAATATATCTGGTGATGGTTAAGATTACTTTGTATTGTAATGGTGGTTTTTCCCAATATTTATACTCAGTGCTTTTGAAAATTCATCTGTTTGTCTAGAAAAAGGATTATAAGTCCTTTGTTAGAACTAAATCTTATTGAAGTAAGTGTTTCTAAATTAATACAAATTAAGCAAAAGAGACTTGAAATTCGGATAATTATTGCAGAGAATGGTTTTATGACAATCTTGTTTTAAAATAAAACAAGATTTTCAAGCCTGTTATTAAGAACAATTTCATTCACTCTTTGCTGGATTTCTTTTATTATGTCTAACGACAATTAGATTTTTATGAAGTTTTCCGCAAGTCTATGAACGTGATGTTTTTACAGATTTACATGAGAAAATATGGAAGATGTATAAAGGTATAAGGCTAAACACTTCCAGCAGTTAAATAGAAAACTTGTAAGTTTTATACTGAATGGGGATTTTTTTAGGGGGAGGGGGGAAGGGGGGTTATGTTTGTAATTACTTCAACTATTATTTCCTGTATATGGCTGGGCCGGCTATTCTTAATAGGTGGCCCCGCGGGCCAAATCTGGCCTGTCATACAATCCAATCCGGCTCGTGAACAATAGTCATTATATAATGCAATACAGTGCATTGCATGTAAGATCAATCCGAATGAGATCGGTAAAAATCGCAAAATACTCATTTATTTTGGGGGTTTTCATCAGCAAATCAGCTCACTAAAACATCATGGCTTATCAAATAAAATGTTATCTTTAGTTTCGCTATAAAATCTGCTCGCAGCTTGTCAAAGGAAGGTGGATAAGAGAACCGCCGACAACTGGCGTACATCCTTCTAATCGTGCAAGCTCTCAACTTGTTTGTATTCAGGGATTGTTTTGATGGGTTTTGTTTGTCACATGACGCTGGTTTTGCCACATGATTGGCCCACGGCCTGAAGCTGTTGTGAAATGATGGCCCTTTGAAAAATTTAATTAAAAGCCCTTGCCATAGACCTTCAGTCTGCAGGCTAATAAATTTCAAAATAATAAAAAGCTTTGGTTTTTAGGATTTATTATTTATGTTTATTTTCCTCTCTTGTATTGTATGTTTTTGTTTGCTACCCCCTCCCCCATACAGCCACGTTCTGCAGAACCTCAGAGTTCCGGCCAGACCACGTCCCACCCCATGAGAATTCTCAAGGTAAGATGCTTGCCGTGACTCACCCGAAGCGGCCAAAAAAATTATCACCACTTAAGGGTGATAAAATACATTTCATTCAATCAATAATTCCTAATACAACACTTTGCACTTAACTTGTTAAATTGCACTAAGTTTATGTGGAGTGAGTTGTGTTGATTTAAATCCAGTTTCATTGTGTATGATTCAAAATGTACTAACGAAGCACTGTTAATACTCTGTGTATTGTTTTATAACACTTTCTTAGTAAAAATCACTGGTCAGGTAGGTTAAGATTGTACCGACTGATAGGAGTTCAAACTTTTCATGTCTGTCGTAGCAAATGTCCACAACATTACAGGATTAGGTCAGGGGTCAATCAAAAAGACTTCAAAAGAAACCAAATGGTGAAAGAAAGCTGCTGAAATCAGACTAGCTGTGATGTCATAGCCTCAGATTCCTCAAAGTCTTTATGTACTCTATCACATTTTGTCCTGCGATTTTGTGGCTTAAAATCTATGGGATATGTCAGGAAAGTAGTAAAACAGAACCTAGTAAGGGTAATTATAATTTACCACCCGAAGAAAAATTGAGAGAAAATAATTCAAATAGTAAAATGTTAGATAATTTATCTTCAAAATACATTAACAATTGTTAAGAAAGTGATGTTGGTGCGCCAACCTTTCGTAGTAGACTTACCAGGCCAGTCATTTCTACACAAATGAGACAGAGATTTAAATTTGAAATCTCCTGAACAAAATAAGATTTTTGAGTAAACTCACTTGAAAATGGGTAAAAAGAATTTTTTTGTCAAATTTCAATTTTTGTCCTCAAAAACATACTTGCCATACTTCCAGACCTTGCTTTTGCCTGAAAACCCATGAGAAACTGTCAAAGACATCAATGCATCCAATTCCGGTAGAATTTTGACCGCCTCTATCATCAATAAATTTTTGGGATAAAATTCGTGCAAAATTTCATGATTTTTAGCTTTTTTGAGACCATATTTTGACAAAAATCTTAGTTCCTCATCACATTGCAACTGCTCTACACAAAAAATATCACTAGAATTGTAATTTCACACATTTTCAATCAACCGAAATATAAGTTTAACAAAAAATCCACATTCTACTCATAGGCAGTGTGGTGTAGCGGTAATGCATGCAGGCTTTCATGTGAGCGCCTCCGGTTCGAGAACCGAATCGGATGCGCAACTTTGTTTTTTGCAAGTAATTACAGCGTGATTATTTTTTGTTTATTTTCATTGTTTTTGCATGTTTGGTTTTGAGAAAAAAAGATTAGGCTGGTACCAATGGAAAGGAAATTTCACAAACAATCTAAATAGGTAAAAAAAAAAAATCCTCCATTTTCATTATTTAGAAGAAAAAATACAAGCTAAAATAAATTGGCCTAATTTTCCGTAAAATATGCAAATTTGCATATATATGTTGATAATTTGTTTATAATGGCTTTTGTTATTGAAAAGTTAATTGTCTTAGCATTTATATAAACCAAAGTTGTAGTGATAGAAAACCAAAGGAAAGTTGTGAAAATTAATTTTGAGAAGAAAAAAAAAACTCTAAAAAATTGCAGTCACGCTTTGAGCTCCCTGGGATTTAAGGTTGTTTAATAAATGTAGGTGTAGGGAGAGTGAGGCTGTGATGACAGGTCCTGGTGCTTAGTTTTCCAGCACAAGTCATTTCCTGACAAAGATTTAAAATATTTTTGATTGAAAAATGTGAACCTCTTTCTAATGAGGCCTAAAAAAAGGTTGTTTGTATGCCCTCTTCCGCCGTCCCTAACTCCCTGAAAAACTAGGGGCGGTGTTTAAAAAAAAAGGATTTTTAATTTTCAAAACATCCCTACGCTTCATAAAAATTCCCACAAAATAGCATGGCAACCATTTTTGCCTGTTGAATGTTGCTGTTACTGCAGAGAAGATGAAGCCCACAAGAGCTTGAGAATACAAAGTTGTCCTGCCTGTTTGTAACGCGTGTGTCAGGCAAGGAAAAGAAAATCACAAATCACACAAAAGCATGAGTGAGATTAGAAAAAAACTCATTACGATCCTAGGGCCGCATTAAAAATTGTGTCCAAACACCTGATCATTAACAGAAAACTGGTCGGGTGATCACATCACATACCCCCGCTTCGGATTTGCATTACTTGCTTACTCGCGCATTAAATTATAGGATACAGTTTCCAAGCTCCGCGACGCGATTCACGCATAAGTGATTAATCTAACATGAATGATTCTTAGGCATGTTATCGGGTCTGGAAATTATCCTGCTATGCTTAAATGTTGATATTTCTTTTGTGGGTTTTTCCAATTAGTGGAGATATGATGTTGCATGCATTATTAGACAGGTATACCCCTAAATTTGGATAACTTTTTAATGCGGCGGCTAGATTATCGTGTGAGCAAAATAAAAGGAACCAACAATCTGAAATGATGTGACGTGTTTTTAATTCTATATTATAAATTTTCTTGATAATTAATCCTGAGGGAGCTAAAAAAAAAATCTGCCCGCCCTTCCCATACAATTTTCCACAAGAAATGGCAAACAATCAATTTTTTTAGGCATTATCTTTGTGTGTAGAATGGTAACAATTTACTGGCACTTATCTAGCAATTGACAGCAGTATATGTCACAAATTTTACAAATCATTTTGTGGACATGTTTGGTTCACGAGTAGACTAGGCTGTCATGGCAGTCAGGATTTAGGTGATTGCGTACTTTTTACTGTGGTCTGGCACCCTTTTAAGTGTATTCCTTGATTCTAGGCACAACAGTCGCCATTTCATGGAATTTTTTTTTTGATACCAATTATTACAACAATATCATCCGTTAACAGTCATGAGATACTCTTCACCTCTGTAACAACATTTTCAATTTCTGTTTATACTTCTGCATCCCTCAGTTTATCCTCTTTTGTTGCACTGCACCCCTCAGTTTATCCTCTTTCATTGCACTACACCCCTCAGTTTATCCTCTTTTGTTGCACTGCACCCCTTAGTGTATCCTCTTTCATTGCACTACACCCCTCAGTTTATCCTCTTTCATTGCACTACACCCCTCAGTTTATCCTCTTTTGTTGCACCCTTTAATCCATTAAGTGAGTTGAAATAATCTTATGTTCTGGCACAATATGTGTCAATGTTCCCATTAGAATTGGCTTTGCTTAAGACCAGGAGCATCTCAACCAGCTCTCAAATGGAGCAGGGCCGGTCAAGTAAAAGTTATATATTTCTTTGTTTCCCAAACCACAAAACTGTATACAGTTTCACCTCTCCTTCAAGATAACAACTACTCCCACTTGTGTTACATGGTATTTTTAGTCACACACATCTGAATATAATGGCAATCCTTTGTAATATACAGTAAGTAGTATAAACCGTAATCAATGCTGGCATTGTTTGTCTTTGCTGCTGGGGAAAGGTGAAATGATCTATGAGCATAGAACTATTTATACCTTAATGTAATGATGCAAAGTTAATCTTGTTGATTGATGTGGTTAATTTGTTGCTTCCAAAATTGCAGGCCAAATTTTTAAGCAGTGCCTTTACTAACGGACATTTAAGCCTTCAAAAATCAATCATTCAGCAAAAATATTAATAAAATCTGGTCTTGCATTTTAACTTTTTCTCATTTTGAACATGGTTGAATGTTTTTGTGTATCCACAAGTTGTGTAATGCTTTCAAATTCTTGTCACAAATCATAAATAAATAATTTTTCTGAGGTTAAATGATTGCAGCATTTTGGATGGGTTTGAACTTGTTCGAAGACTCTTAGTTGTCAGAACGGAACTGGAAGTTGAAAAAACTTTGCAAAACTTTAATTCCTTCTTTCTTTGATTGTGTTTTGCAATAACAAAGTAGTCTACGATACCTTCTTTCAATTTTTATCTTTTTTGAAGAGTTTTCTACAGTTCTTGATGTATTTCCTTCTTTTTTCCATTTTATTTTAAAAAAAGAAGAAACCCATGTAAAGTGTGAGATAAAGGAAAATTTTTGGGTTGTAAAGAAGAATTTTTTCGGGATTACAATGCAAAACCTCTTAACAAGGCGAAAGGATATGAAAATTGCTTGTATAGACTAGACTAATTACTGTACGATGCTCACACGTATGTGACTTGTCAAATTTCTAAAAATCATATACTTTGTAATGTGTACACGAACAACATAGAACATAAAATTTTATGGAATTTTGAATTGCAAAGAGAGTTTGATGATATATTTTTATGTTAGAATAATATCAATTATGACCTGCAAGGCATGACATCAAAAATACCAATAAGTCCTTAAAATGGACTCAAACTAAGAAACAAATGAACATCATCATGTATATGAAATTTTTTACACAAATTTGCAGTGAGAAAACTTTCTTTGGAGAAGTTCTTATCGAGGAAGGTTTTGCATTAAAAAAATTGCCAAAATGATCCTTACTTCAAAACCGCACAAACTAAGAAGATCTGAGGCAGTTTTTTGATGTGTTATGGTGGATTTTTGGGAAAAAGCCTCTGTGGTGAATCGATATGTGATTCATACATAAATGGCTAAATGTATATACACTGTAGGCCTATAAGCCATTGTAAATCGAATACAAGTGTGTGTGATAATGGTGGACCATTATGATGAGACATTCTGAGGTGCACTGTACCTGGGAGTCACAAACGTGAGGTTGGAAGCTATTAGTCCCAGTGGTGTTTGGCATTTCCAACCAATTACTGATGGTCTTGTCATGATTGGAGTCAATGTTTTGCCCAGAAATTTTCAATTATATTGCTAATTTGTTATAATCTTCATGTTAACACAAAAAATGGCCTGTAAAATGGAATGATGTATAAGAAAACTATACATCATATCAATTACACAAATGACAACTATGAATCAAACCCATTAACAGTGCTTTCAGTACTTTGATTATTTTCTTATTTTGCTAAGTTTTGATTGCAAAGGCTACACACTGCAAAGCATAGCTATTGTTTGCTTTTGGTCCACACGTCAGTAAGCATCTATTCTGCAATTCGTTCATATTTGTTGATGCTGTTTCTCTTAGGCTGTTCCTTATGTGTGTGTACACTTTTGCATTTTGTTTCATGCTTATACATATTTGCGTCTTAATACATTTTGGCTTTCATGCTTCAGAAACATTAATATTTTCCTGTGATAGGCTGTTGTGTAACTTTTTTTTTTTTTTCTTCAATCTCTGTGTCCACATTGCAGCAGCAGGTTTGTATTGTTTGTATTGCTGTATTGTATTAATGACATGTAACCATTGTAAAAGACACATTCCCATGTAACCATTGTAAAAGACACATTCGCATGTAACCATTGTAAAAGGCACATTCCCATGTAACCATTGTAACAGACACATTCCAATGTAACCATTGTAAAAGACACATTCCCATGTGACCATTGTAAAAGACACATTCCCATGTAACCATTGTAAAAGACACATTCCCATGTAGCCATTTTATAAGACACATTCCCATGTAACCATTGTATAAGACACATTCTCATGTAGCCATTGTAAAAGACACATTCCCATGTAACCATTGTAAAAAACACATTCCCATGTAACCATTGTAAAAAACACATTCCCATGTAACCATTGTAGAAGACACATTCCCATGTAGCCATTGTAAAAGACACATTCCCATGTAACCATTGTAAAAGACACATTCCCATGTAACCATTGTAAAGACACATTCCCATGTAACCATTGTAAAAAACACATTCCCATGTAACCATTGTAAAAAACACATTCCCATGTAACCATTGTAAAAGACACATTCCCATGTAACCATTGTAAAAGACACATTCGCATGTAACCATTGTAAAAGAAACATTCCCATATAACCATTGTAAAAGACACATTCCCATGTAACTATTGTAAAAGACACATTCCCATGTAACCATTGTAAAAGACACATTCCCATGTAACCATTGTAAAGACACATTCGCTTGTAACCATTGTAAAAAGCACATTCCCATGTAACCATTGTAAAAGACACATTCCCATGTAACCATTGTAAAAGACACATTCCCATGTAACCATTGTAAAAGACACTTTCCCATGTAACCATTGTAAAAGAAACATTCCCATGTAACCATTGTAAAAGACACATTCCCATGTAACCATTGTAAAAGACACATTCCCATGTAACCATTGTAAAAGACACATTCCCATGTTACCATTGTAAAAGACACATTCCCATGTAACCATTGTAAAAGACACATTTCCATGTAACCATTGTAACAGACACATTCCCATGTAACTATTGTAAAAGACACATTTCCATGTAATCATTGTAAAAGACACATTCCTAATCATTAAAATTATTCTTTTATTGTGGCAATGTGTTGTATATTGATAAATTTGTAGCTAAGGTACTTAGTTCTAGTGAGGCAACAAGACAGTCATTTTAACAACAGAAGGTAGAATTTAACAACAGGACATAGACATTTTAAGAACAGGAGGTAGATTTTAACAACAAGATGTAGATATTTTAACAAAAGGAGGTAGATATGTTAGCCACAGATAGATTTTAACATCAAGATGTAAACATTTTAACAACAATGCATAGACAATATTTTTGTCACTATTCCTGTAAGAAGGAGTTTCCTTCATTTTCAAAAAATTGGCTTCATTTTCAGGAATTTATATTGAGTTTTCACAAAATTTGCTTCAAATTTTTGGGAAATTTCCTTCATTTTGGGATATCTTCTTTATTTTCGGGAAATTTGCATCAATTCTCATGAAATTTGCATCAAATTTTGTGAAATCTGCAAACTTTTCGTGAAATTGTCTTCATGTTTAGAAAAATTGTATCAATTTGGAGGAAATTCCCTTCATTTTCGGGAAAGTTTCTTCATTTCTGTATAATTTGCTTCAATTTTCGGGAAATGTCAATACATTTTCCAAAAATTTTACCCAAATTTTCAATAATTTTATGACCCCTCCAGCCCTTCCTCTTTTTACAAATAGTTTTACTGTAATAAAAGACTCATACATTTTTGTAGGTTTGTTAGAACAAAAATCAAATCTGCTTCCCCTCTCTTCCTACGTCAAATATTTTCCTATGCTGCTGTCAAGTTTATGAAGAAGGTGATTTTTTTTTTAATGGAGCGAATAAACAGTTTCAAAAAGATTTTGAATGTCTTATTTTGTATTGATATATATTTTTCCGTGCATTTAGTATTTCAAATACACACTAACTATGTATCAAATCTTCCCCATCCCTCCCAATCTTATTATCCTTTACATGTTCAACCCAGATAATATTTTTATTTTATAACTCCCTTCATAACTTTATTTTCTCACATTGACTATTACTGCGCTTTCACAGCAGTATTAAAGGAATATTCCCGTGGTTTTTTTGTAACATTTTATTTGAAAGAGCAAACTTTTAGAGCCAAATTGGTATAAAAATCAGGTTGATATCATATTCCTTTCAGGAGATATAGATTTTTCAAGATTTCCCAATTGCATTTTAAAGTTTTTGTACAGTATGATGAATTCGTGTTTGATGATGTCATAGAGACAATTCCATTGCAAATGTTTATGTATTTCTTTGAATGTTAATTAGTTGTTTCTGTATGATTAGAAACAATTTTCCAAGAGTTATTGGAGTAGGGTATATTTGACAATGTATATAAATACCTAACTTTCATCAATTCATTTTTCTAGCAGGTTTTACTCATAAAAAGGAATGACAGATTTTAATGAAAACATAAACTTTGTGGAGAATGTGTTGCTATGATGTCATACTGAGCCTTTTCCTATTCATTTATTGGCATTTTTGTGAACCTTATAATTAAAATATCTCCTGGTAAGAATAAAATATCAACATGATTTTTGTTCTAAATTGTTTCTAAAATTGTTTTCTTATAAAGGTTACGAAAAAACATGGGAATATTTCTTTAAAAACATGAGAATATTCCTTTAAAAACATGGGAATATTCCTATAAAAACATGGGAATATTCCTTTAAAAACATGGGAATATTCCTTTTAAAACATGGGAATATTCCTATAAAAACATGGGAATATTCCTTTAAAAACATGGGAATATTCCTTTTAAAACATGAGAATATTCCTTTCAAAACATGGGAATATTCCTTTCAAAACATGGAAATATTCCTTTCAAAACATGGGAATATTTCTTTCAAAACATGGGAATATTCCTTTCAAAACATGGAAATATTCCTTTTAAAACATGGAATATTCCTTTCAAAACATGGAAATATTCCTTTAAATCTCCCTCATTTCACTATCAGTTACAACCACTTTACCAGACAGTACAGTACACCTTTTTATTTTCAAATTTTTCTTGCACTATATCTGCTTTAATAGTACATGACTATTTCATTTAATGTGCTGTTAATCCAAAAGACAACCAACCCATCTAAAACATGGAAATTCTAGCAATGAGAACCAGTTGACATCACATGCCAGTATTTGTAGTATTTTGAAAATTTCTATGAAAGGGTAGTGAATTGTTATCAAGGCAGTGTTGCAAACACATGATTTTAGTAAGCAAATGTGACATAAAGCCAACATCACAAGTAATGTTACGCATTTTAGTAAAGTGAATCTTTCACTATTTTTCTCTTACTTAAAAAGAAGGAAATGATTTATCCCAGAAGTTATTGTTGTTCTAAAAAATATTTTCTCAAAGAGAACAGAATATTTTAATATAGAATTAGATTTTTGCGAGAAATTATCCTTTGTTAGTGAGTAAAGAGTATAAATGCCTGTCAATGAACTTTCAAAGCACTTACTGTCACAATGGTTAATGCTAAAGCCAAAAGAAGTCAAATATAACATTGTAACATTAATGTGACATCAGATAAATGACATACATAGGAACTAAACTTCTTCATTATTTTTCTTGATTTTGTTTTGAATTGAATGATTGCAAAGATAAAAAAAAAGTGGTTTTTTCACTTTCCCAAAGCTTTCATGAGGAATATACTGGAAAGTCAATCTTCAAGTACCGATCTGTTCATCACCAGAGTGTATTAAGTATATCATTCTTATTTTCAACAGCGGTCCAAGTCATCAACACCAAGTAGGCCATCCTCTGTGTCCAGCACCGACAGTGGACCCAAGTCAAAGAGACAGCTGAATTTTGAAGCCCAGGGGGCGGAGGATTCACCATTTGGCTCACCCAACCCATCGCTACCATCTACGCCAACCAAAACAAAACCTGGAGACTTTAGTCCAAAGGTAAGACTGTACCATGGTCTGTATTATGGTACAACTAAGGTGGATGTATGTACACACATTTTTCAGTATCGCTTCTGTGAATCATAAAGAAATGGGGTATTGTAGCAATTAAGTACCAAGGTTTTTGGTTCCAATGCGATAGTTTCAGAAACCTATGCAGTCACAATGGCGTGTGTGTGTGACACCCAGCTCGTAACACGATATGTCAAGAACATTACACCGGATTCATGTCATATGGGGTACACAGATAGCCCACGGTCCGTAGATGTGCCCTATTGTTTTTGGTGGCGATGTCATGCATATTAATGAGTAGGCGGGACTTAATGGTAAAATCTTAAAATGCTTCTATTTTAAGAACCGCATGTCTATTTTATATTTAGTGTAATTATGATGTTAGCTAGTGTGTACATGTACATGGTACCAAAATGTTAAATTGTATTAACCCTTACTCTACCAGCACTTTTTTGAACATGCGCTCGGGAGGCGGGGCCAAAGACAGGGCACCCAAAACGGCGATAATATCGCCGCGTGGTAGAGTAAGGGTTAATATGCATAGTGGACAGGGCTTAACATGATTTTGTTGAAAAGAGCTTGTAAACACAGTATCTCAAGGACGATACATGGGATTCAGTTCATATGTGATACACAGATAGCTCATGGTCTGCTGATGTGCCCTATTGTTTCGGGTGGTGAGATCATGCATATTAATGAGTAGGCGGGGCTTAATGTTAAAAACTTAAATTGCTTATATTTTAACAATCATATTGTGTTATTTCTTTTTTGGTAAAATTGTGATGATAGCTAGTGTGTTTATATGCAATGACATGACAGGTAATACAAAACTTGCAAATCAATCAGCATATGAAAAAAAGCATCGGAACCACAAAACATTTTGATTCTGGTTTTTCCTCTTTCTTTATTCGAATATATTGTTCTTACTTAGCTGCAGTTTCTTTTAGTGAAATTTGAACAATCATTTCTTGTATGATTTAAGAGAGACAGCTGTATGATTGCCTTTTCTTTTCCATGTTTTCTTCCATCCATAAAAAGAGTGATTTTACCTTTTTGTTATCCTGGTAATAACGGTGTGTTTGTGATTATATCTGTAACTTAGTTAAAATTGCAATTTATAACTAATTGGCAAATTAATCATTAAGCAATATCTTTCCTTAGGGGAGAAATGGTTTGTCAATCATTCACAGATAATGCACATTATTACCCCAGGCATTATGATACACGGCTATTTTTAACACCAGTTTGCAAACAAACTTCTCCCACTAAAACACTTAACACGGATTAGTGATTTTGATCACAAAAGTACCTTGATTATTCATCTCTGGCTTTGTGTAATCTTATGCACACAAATAGCCTTGGGTTACTTGGCTGTGGTTTGCATGGGAATGGCAGATAAACAATCATTGTTTGGAGTGGAAACACAATACACTGAACAGAAAGTCGGGTTGGTAATTGTCCTACCTGAGTTTTCAGGATTAACTCAGGTGTCGGATGCAGATAGGCTTAAAGAGAAACTTTTCAGCATGATGAAGGACATTCTGCAATAGATAAAAATGTAAAGAAATTTTGTAGCCTACATAGCAGGCCTGAGTTAACTTAAAATTGATTGGGAATTATGTATCTTCCAAGATAAGACTGATCTGATCAGAGTGTGAAAGATTTTCTTATTTGAGTTTAGTTTTTACAAGTAAAGAGTTTTTCTTCTTTTCTTCATAATGTACACTTCTGTTTCAGTAATCAATACAAAGTGATTAAAAAAACTTTTAAAAAGATTTGGTCTAGTTTTAAGACTTCCTTATCTGTACAAGATACAAAAACCTATGTCCCTATATATTATTCTAAAGATTAGCCTAGAAATTCAAATTTTCAGTCGATCAGATGACATTATTTCATGTCTATTAGCCCGCTTAAAATTTTGATTGCTGTAAATGTTCATGAACATGGTAAACTGCTTATACACATGGGTTTTTAATTACCCACTAGGCATGCTATATGCAGGAATTTATTGCACAGTCAAATGTTTTAATTGTCACGAGTAGTTTGTAGAACCCTGCCTTAAAGGAGACATAAAGTCTGACATAATCCTTATTTCAGATGATAGAATTTAAGATAACAAATCTTCTGACCAAGTTTCACACCTCGCAAAGCAATCTAACACATTTTTTGTGTTTTGTTTATTAAAAACTTTAATGCTACTACTTATGGGAGCAGCCATTTTGATTTTAAAAATTGCAGAAAATGATGTCCTTAGCCAAGCAGGATAGGATGTTGGAATGCCTTGTATTTCTTTATAATCTATCTCAAGTTTTCTAGTTTATGAAAATTGTTTTCCCTTTGTATAGGCCTAGGACATTTTGTGTACACATGAAATTATCAAAACATGCTGTTAAAACTTTGTGTCACATCATATTAAAATAAAAACTATTAAAATTGATAAAGAAATGCGTTTTAATCCAATTATGTCCCTGTTGGGGAAAAAAGTATCATCATGCACAAAATTTCAATCAGAAGTGTACAAAATGGCAGCTTCCATGCGTGAACTTCAAACATGAATAACTTCAGATAGGAATAAGTTTTTGACTTGCTCTTTTTTTGGTAGTTAGTAGTTTGGTAGTTAGTCAAGATTTGAGTCCTCTATCATATGAAATAAAGATTGAATCAGACTTTATGTCTCCTTTAAGAGAGGTTTCCCTTCTTTCGTCCAGGATACAAGCTACGTTCCTCGTTGGCAAAGTCTGGAGCAGGAGAGGCGTCAGAACGAAACATTGCAGCAACAGCTGCGAGAGATGGAGGAAGGCCTCAAGGGAAAACTTCACGACGTCTTTGTAGACATGGCCTTTCAATGGCTCAAGTTTGAATTAAGTTTAGGTCAGAATTAAACTTTTGTTCCATCTTCTTGAGAAATATTTTCTCTTTTTAATCAAATTTCAAAAAATCTTGAAAATATCATAGCCTTCTTTCAAGAAGGAATCTCATCACAAGAAAATTGCTTGACACAGCACCAGTAAATCTGATGTCACTTACACTGCAGTTTTTGATTGGCTTGTTAGTAGTTTTGTAAATATGATTGACCAATCAGAAGTGTTGAATTGTATTGCATAGTTTTCGCCACATTGACATGAAAACGCCTTTAAACTTTGTCAAAAGATAATGACTGCACATCTAATTTTGTAGGTTGTTGTTTTCATTCTATGTAGAAGTGTTCACTGTTTTTCTTTGTCGTTCCTGATAAATTAACGTCTCTGAGTTACGAAATAAGCCAAACTTACCACAGCAACGTGGTAACTAAGTAGGGCAAACAAACCTCAAATCCGCAATCATGCATGACAAACGCATTGACATTTAGATGTTCGCGTGGCCTGCCGCAAGCTTTGATTCATTTATGGCACTTCTCTGGATCTTTTAAGTTTTTAGCAAAAGGGATAAGCAAAATTCTTTTTGCTAACTGTTCTGGGTAACAGCAATCAGATATACAAAGCCTGCATCAGGCAATTATCATCAGGTAAGCGCAATTTTTGTTCACCATTTTGCCGTCACTCAGTCTGTGTGCTCAGACATTCGTTTCATGCAGTATATTGCATTGACTATATGAGCGCGCGCAGCTAGCTGGCCTTACTGTACCAGTACCACGTAGGATGTTTGCCCCACTTAGTTATGCAGATTTTGTTGCTAGGCAAATTCATGCATTGATTGGTTGAAAAAACTGTCAATCATCTAACTCAGACAGCTTATTTGGGTGTGAATACTGCAAAAAGTGGTATTTTACTTCACAGCCCTGGAGAGAAAACACTTCTCACAAATTAATGTTATTAGATTAAATTCCTGTTTGTAAAGTTTGAAGCTTTTTTTACATTATGCACATGAAGTAGTTGAATAATAATATCAAAATAAGTTATGCCAAATGAATTTTTTTAAATTTTTTTCAGAGGTTAGTTCCGTTCACATGGTGGAGGAGCAGCTTGATACTGGTATTTCTGTTGATCTGGTTCTGTCAGCGTTATTGACCAAGCTTCCTAACGTGTGTGAACACACAACCTTCAAGCTATTCAGAAAGACCTTGGATGGCTACACACTGTATCAGCCTCCCGGTGCAAAGGTGAGCGCATATATTTATATTGCTAAAAAAAGGAAGAAAGCATTCCATGGAGTTGCTGATCTCATCACCTTAAACATAGCGAGGGAAATAGCTAACATAGTTCTGTGACATTTGACCTTGTGACCCCAGAGTCTACAGGACACATGTTCATGTGCCAAAGTATCATGGTACAACATAAGGTTAGAATAGGTCTTGCCACTCTTGGAGTTTAAAAATGTTATTAATTACCATTCCAAAAATATGGGGGAAGGGTGGGGGCGGGGGGAATGGTTTAAAGCGGTCACTAGTTCTGTGGCATGTGACCACTTGACCTCAGATGTACAGGACACAAGTTCATGTACCAAGGTATTATGGTGCAAATAGGGTTGGTACAGATCTTGCCCTTTTGCGAAGTTGTACTAAATTGTACAAATTACCACGCAATTACCCGCTAAAATTGCATATTTGACCTTTGACCCTAACCACCAAAACAACATCTGAAATTTTTTGGCATTTATCTTACCCTATTATATGACACCACCCATGCTTTCAAATCACTCTTATTATTCCAAAACTATGGGAGGAAATGGTTAAAAGGGGTCACTTGCTTTTTGAACTTTTGACCCTAGAGTTTACGGACACAAGTTCATGTACCACAGTATCATCAAGTTCATGTACCACAGTATCATAATACAAACATAGGATTGGTACAGGCCTAGCACTTTTAGAATTTAAATTGGCACAAAAATGTACAAATTAGTACATAATTATCCCCTAAAATCTTATATTTGACCTTTGACCCTTGACCCTAATTACTGAAACAATTTCATACCCTACTGTTTGACACTATTTATGCTCACGTCACACTTACCATTCCATAACTATAGGGGAAAATAGTGAAAAGTGGTCAATAGCTCTGTGTCCTTTTGACTTCAGAATCTACGTGACACATTCATGTAACCTAGGTATCATGGTACAACATAGGGTTGTTATAGGCCTTGTACTTTTTGAGTTAAAATGGGGCAAAATTTTGCATGAAAAGCACTTATTTGTCCTTTTGACCTCAAATTATTTTAAATTTTTGTTAGAATGTTAAACCCACCCACCTATGCAATTTGTAGAAACAACAGGTAATTCCTTCAAAAGATACAGCCATCATGAAAAACTTTTTTAATTTGACCAGTGACCTTTGTCCTTTGTACCCCAAAAGCTCGGAGACAAAAGTTCTGGGCCAGTGCTACCTGTCCAGCAGTTTTGGTTCATGTGTGTATTACAGTTTTTGAGTTATAAGCGACACAAAATTGTTTGATGTATATGCACACATCCCCCACCCCCTTCCTCCCTACACACACACATACAGACAGAAGCAAATTTTGTCCCATTTCAAAAACTTATGAGACCTTACCCCTGATATGAGGTCATCATATGAGACCCCCTGGTGGGCCCCACCAGCCCCCTAATATCAAGGGGGGTAATCAATGATAGACAACTGCTGCATAGAAAGTTTTTCAAAACTCACTGGGTGACCGTTTTCACATCTCTACTAAAGGCTGGAATAGTTTTTCATTTAAAGTAAAATCTGCTGAGATTATTACCTCATTCAAGAATCGATTAAAGACATTTTTGTACCTGAACTCTTTCAACAACTTTGAACTGTTTTGTTGTTTTATGCAAAATGCCCTGAGTGTCATTTATGGCGGATACTAGTGCTTTTTTACAAGAAAAAATGAATGTTAAAGGAAAGCAAACAGAACAGTTAGGAAACTCCTTTGATATCTTCTTCTGTTAAGAAGGTAAACTCCTTTGATATCTTCTTCTGTTCAACCCGAAGTTAAATCTAACATTAAAAGATGTTACAATTACTTGTTAGCAACCAGCGTTACAAACCTATTCATAATTCATAACTGCTGTTCAGTGATACAAATCAGATTAGTCCTTGCAGAGATTAAATAAAAATATACATTATATTGCATAAATGATTGATGGACCATTCTTCATAAGGATGGTTATTTCATCATGGGTGAAAAGATGTTACAATTAAGCGTAAACCTATAATTCATAGTGTGTTGCCAAGGACCGGCCACCAAAATCTGGCATTTTAACATTTTGACCCTTGAGAGTCATGATGAAATAACCATCCTTACGAGGAATGGTCCATCAATCATTCATGGGTTTTGCACAAAGTCCTCCCAAGCATATGATGTTTATTTTTATTTAGGCTCCTTACGAGGATTGGTCCATCAATCATTCATGGGTTTTGCACAAAGTCCTCCCAAGCATATATTGTATATTTTTTATTTAGGCTCTGCCAAGGACAAATCTTATTCGCATCAGTGAACAGCAGTTATGTGGCTTGATCCCAAGATGAATGACCTGTTGTGTACAGTGTAACAGTAGCTGGTTGCTAACAAGTGAACTGTGAATAGACTTTGAAGATGTCAGTTAAGAAGGTATAGATTACCCCTGTGTTGTGTATGGTGTAACAATAGCTGGATGCTAGTGTATAAATTGTGAAGAGTCTCTCGGGTTGAATAGTGTGGATTACCCCTGATTTTGAGAAAATTGGGGCTGTCAGGTTGGAGGGGTCTGAGGGCCAAAAAATTTCAATGGTGCATAGAACTTAAAGCAACTCATTTTGATTTCTTTTATTCCAGAAAAATCGCTTTGTAAGTGATTCTGCTGAGCCTGCCTCTGCCATCAGGCCTGGTTCGTGTGAGTCCTACATTCTGATTGGTCGATGCATTCATCACTGGAGGTACAGTCTTGATCACAACCTTGCAGGCAAAGAGATGAAAGCTCCTGACCTAACAAATTCCCAAAGTATGAGGCTTAATGTTGTTGCTAATTTGAACGTCGTTACATTCACCTTTAAAGGACTATATATGGACGATTTTCTTTATTGTTTTAAAGAATATTAAAATCTGATCAACTCAGTTCTTGAATTTTGAAAGGAAAAAAAAAAACACTTACAGGTTTGGAGGTATGGTTGGTCAGAGTTAGATCAGTTTTTGATTCAATGTCAAATTTGTGATGTATGACTGGGTGGACAGCTCAAATTCTTTAATTTTCTTTCCTAAATCTTTCCTAACCTTTGCACCTTGATTATTTAACACCCTCTTGGCACGTTTGACTCTGACTGTTGGGGTGCAGTTAAACCTCATCAAACCAAACCTAAATCTTAGTCACTTTGAGATTTAAAAGTGCCGTAAAATTATCAATTTTTTATCAAATTTGATGAAATTATGGTGCTGCGATGATAGTTTTTCAAATTACAAATATGTCTTGCAAGGGAGTAGATTAGACTGGGATGGAGGTCGAATGAGAGGAGGGAGGAAGGAGGATGAAGGAATGGGATGGATTTGGGATAGTGAATTGATGACAAGGGTGGGTTAAATGAAAAGAGGTACATGAAGCAATATCTTTCCCTAGGAGAAATGATCTGTCAATCATTCATAGTTAATGCACACATCACCTCAGGCATATGATAAACAGATATTTTTATCACCAGTTTGCAAACAAATTTCTCCAACGAAGACACTTAACACGGATGAGTGATTTAAATTACAAAAGTGCCTCAACTCGGGTGTCTGGTGCGGAAACTTTTCGCCATGTAAGATTAGTGGACTGTATGGGTGAGTGCTTAGGTAGAATAGATGTGTTGGGTAGGTGAATGAAATTGGGGTCGAAGGGAACACATTGCCATTGCACCACAACTGGTTATCAAAGGCCGTGGACATTGACTTGGTTGTCGATGTTATGTCTGTCCGTACGTCGTACCTGTGTTCTTGTCCGGGTCGTATTAAGCGTTTCATGATAGCATTTGTACTATCATAACCGAATACGCAGGCGACGACCCCGTCATTGTAATTGCGTGATCAACTCTCTCTCTCAAGTTTGCAATGAGTTGCACACTATGTGTAATGGGCTGTTTACTCTGATTGGTCGTTTACTGGAATGCTCTCTCCGTGGGTAATGATTTATAAGTTGTTCTTCACTTCTCTGAGACTTGACATGGATGTAGGTATATACTAAAGATTAGAGTGTGTTGTTGATTTTTGATTGTTATCAGCATTCCAGACAAATCTAACATGACTTGTTCTTTTCCTTAAAAATTTGTTCCAGTAAATTATGACCACAAACTTACTGTATTAAACAGTGAGACCACTTATCTTACTTAGAATAACTAATCAACCAGGAGAACGAATACAATGGGGCCATTGATAAGGGAATTTGATTCTAATTACTTGTGATTTTCAGAATAAAGAAAATAAAGAGGAGAAGTATGACCCGACCTGCTTATTTCTCAGGTCGGGTCTGACTGTTTGAAATTTTAAGGAGCACAACAAGTAATGAAAGCTTCACATGCTCTAATATTTTTTTTTCTGTTTGTGATACCATTTTAGAAATTTTCAGTAATGTTTTGCTGTTTTTGTTTTTAAAGGAACTGGAGTGCAGTTACTCAGTGGTCTGTCTCATACCCAAAAGGTATCGAATCTCAGCTAGGGCACTGTGCTGTGTCCTTGAGCAAGACACTTAATCCCATTTGCTCCAGTTCACTCAGCTGTAAAATGAGTACCAGTTATGGCTGGGGAGTTAACCTGTGATGGACTGGTGTCCCATCCAGGGGAGTCAAGTGCTCTCATCCGCTTAGCACCATGGAAACCAAGTACAAGCACCGCTCTATAAGTCCTTAAGGTTTGATAGAATTTAAGTTTAACTTTCTAAGAAACTAGAGTAGTTTTTACTTTTTTTTGTACTCTGCTTGCATTCTCAGCCAGAAAAAGCTGCCAGCATTTTGAACCATGTGATCTTGGTGTGAAGGACATTGGCATGGGTGGCAACGATAAGCTGGCCAGCCTTCAAGGGAACTCGTCCAACCTCCATCTTGTACCGAGACAACGACTTTTCCTCCTCAAAGTTCAAAAGAAGAAGGTAAAGCAACACATGATATAAAAACACAGCAAGGAAATTTAAACTTTTTGCGATGTCATCTATTTGTGGGAGTTGATTTCTTTTCTGGATGCCTAAAGTTTTCATAAGCATAACTGGCTTTAGATAATGATCTAAGCTTTTGTCGGTTGTTTTTAGTTGGAGTAATTGCTGTTTCTGAGAATTTTTACCATATCGAGAAATCTTGCACTTTTCATCCATTAGGAATTTTATTCCCTGTTATATTTTCTGCTTTAATACTGACCTTTAAGTGTTAAATTATCAATTAACGTCTCTAAGTTACGAAATAAGCCACACCCACCATAGCAATGCGGTAACTAGGTGGGGACAAACAAACCTCAAATCCGCAATCGTGCGTTACCATTGACATTTAGATGTTCCTGAGGCTTGTCGCAAGCTTTGATCCATTTATGGCACTTCTCCGGATCTTTAGAGGTTTTAGCAAAAGGGATAAACAAAATTCCATTTGCTAGCTGTTGTGGGTAACAGCAATCAGATTTACAAAACCCACAGCAGGCCGTAAGCGCAATTTTTGTTCACCATTTTGCTGTCACTCTGTCTCTTTGTGCAGAAATTTGTTTCGTACAGTAAATTGCATTGACTACATGAGCGTGGGCTGCTAGCTAGTTGCACTGTACCAGTACCCTGTAGGATGTTTGCCCCACTTAGTTATGCAGTTTAGTTATGCAGATTTTGTTTCTAGGAAAATTCATGCGGTGATTGGCTGAAAAAGCTGTCAATCATCTAACTCAGACACGTTAATTATCTACAGTCAACAGTAGATAAGTTATTGAAAGCAAAAGAGTAGTAGAAATTCCCATTTTAAAACAGTTAAGAGGTGACCATATATTTCTCTATTTTTAAACCAACACAAAGGAACATGTGAAAATTAATGATTGTTTTTTTAATCTTCATCCACAAAATTTGAAGAAGAGAATCTGATGTTTAGAAAACTTAATCAAAGTCACAAGAAAATTTGCTACTTATCACTCGTTTCTTTTTTGTTTGATGTAATTAACACCTCAGAGGAGCATTTTCAAGCTTCTTAAGAAGAATTTCTGCTTTGTTGACGTACATTTTTATTTTCCACATGAGGCTTTTATCACGCAGTCTTGTTACATTCTGTTTTTTTTTCCCAGTTATTCTTGTACACGTACAATTGGTCTCATGAGCTGCAGAGCTCCCTGGAGTCCTTCTTCCATCGTTTGGTCATGTGGCACAATTCACGGTCCCACCTAGGAGACTGCTTGGTGGCCCAGAAGATGGGGCTGTACCATCATAAGCACTTTGGGGATGCCAAACAGGTGTGTGGAACAGTCATGATGGATGAATTATTTTTGTCTTGTTTTGTTTAAGGTTGATAACGTTTCGACAGGACATCTAGAAATATATCAGGCCTCCCGGTAAACCTTTAAAAACCTTTAAAACCTTTAAAAACCTTCATTGACAAATTGAACCTTTATTCCTTTCAAAATAACCTTTAAAAGCTTTAAAAACCTTTATTTTCAAAGTTAAGTAAGGTAAATGATTTGAGTGCCAAGGTTTTAGCTTCACTGGTAAGTATACACATTCATTTAATAGCAAATCTGTTCTCAACACACATTTAAAAAGTAGCAGGCCCAAAATAAAATTTCCAACTTCACGTAAGTAATGGACTTTTGGCGCCACCAACTGCCTTTTGCCCCAGAATATGCCCATTGTATGAAAATTTATTCCATGAGTTACCCTTTATAAACCTTTTTATTTAAATCCAAAACCTTTAAAAACCTTTATTTCAACTTTTCCAATCTTTAAAAAAACCTTTATTTTAAAAGAGTCACTGGGAGGCCTGATATATCTTTTTCCTGGAAAAAGGACGCAAGGAAACCTGTAAGTCAGTGAACCCTGTCACAAACATCTTTCATATAAGGAGAAAAGAATCAACAAACAGGTGTATTTTTTTCCTTAAAAAGTTTTAAAATCTAAAATCAGAAATAAACACCAAAATTAAGTTAGAAAAGTAATTTCCCTATGAAAAACCAGAACAACCCTATTTATTGTATCAATTTGACAATGTCTGTTTGTCATTGGATAATGTACAATGCAAATTAGAGTGTGTCCCCTCTCATCCATTCATACTGCAGAAAACAAACTTGTATGTACATGAATGTGAGAGTTACCTCCCTGCATGCTTAAAATCTGAATGACTTAAAGCTGAAAGGATAAATTACTTCCAAATGATGCATTGGAATAGAGGGTTATGTTTGGTTACAAATGGTGCAAAGAAATGACAATTATTTAACCCTTACTCTACCAGGGCTTTGAAAAAAGCGACCCCAATTTTGGTAACTTTTTTTTCATATGCATTTTTGACAACTTTCCTTTTGTTTTCTTTGTTACAAGTTTGGTTGGAATAGATGCTAAGATATTTATCTTTTGAGTAATTAAAACCAATTTGGGAAATATTGGACAAAATTATGCAAATTAAGCAATTTTTGGCTAAATTTGGCCAACAAATGGTCAATCTTTGCAGAAGTATAACTTCTTGTCAGTTGTGAAAACAGAGATTTGTGTTACATATTTAGATTCTTTTTGAAATTTCCTTTCCATTGATACTAATCTATAATTTGTAGAAAGAAAGGAAAGATGAAAACACTTCAAAAATGATAAAAGTCAAACGACCCCTGAAAGCTGCAGCAGAAAAATAATTTCGCAGTGGTCACGGTGAGGCTCGAATCCGGAGCGCTCGCATGCTAGCCGCGTACATTCCCTCTGCATCAAGTAGTCTTTCAAATTGGAGAGGTGTAATATATTTCTTATAGGACAGCTTCTAAATAGAGGAGGTGTGCCTTTATTTATATATCAAACGAAAGGAAATTTCAAGCGCTTTTGAATGGCAGTTCAACGAAGCAATGTGTGATGTACGGTTTGGGTACACGATTTTTTGAAGGAAAAAAAAAGGGTACAAAATGGCAGAAATTCATGAAATTTTGAAGAAATTTCTCCAGAACAAAAGATTGCATGTAGGGATTATAAAAATTTAACCAGAAAACAATACTATCATGTCTTAGGACTTGCGTATTTGATTTTGAAGCAAAAATGTGATCTTGAAGTTAGTGTAAGATTTAAAAGAGAAAAAAAAAAAGGAATTGTAAATTGTTTAGCAATTTTTGAGTTTTACCCTTTTTCGATGTACTTTTTCTAAAAATTATGTAATATGACCCCTATGAAAAAGTTTCATTTTGTGAAAGAAATATCCGAGTACTTTAAAATGATACCAAGATTACTCCTATAGGACTGTGGTAAAGTCCCGAATTTATTTTTAGAAAAAGGTGGTTTGAAAACGGCGATAGTATCGCCGCGTGGTAGAGTAAGGGTTAAAGATCCAGGTGTTTGGACATTTCAGATTTTCTTTTGTACTTTCTAGTCTTCAGTGTAGATTTACACAGACAAGTTTCTGATGTATTAAAATGTGAATTTAAAATGGAGGATAGATATTGGTTAGGCAGGTAATCACAACTTTCTATATGAAGTTGCAGAACCCTTATAGTGCATTCTGTTACAGAACCCTTATGGTGCATTTTGTCACAGAACCCTTACAGTGCATTCTGTTACAGAACCCTTATGGTGCATTCTGTTACAGAACCCTTATAGTGCATTCTGTTACAGAACCCTTATGGTGCATTCTGCTACAGAACCCTTATGGTGCATTCTGTTACAGAACCTTCATGGTGCATTCTGTTACAGAACCCTGATGGTGCATTCTGTTACAGAGCCCTTATGGTGCATTCTGTTACAGAACCCTTATGGTGCATTCTGTTACAGACTCCTTATGGTGCATTCTGTTGAACCCTTATGGTGCATTCTGTTACAGAACCCTTATGGTGCATTCTGTTACAGAGCCCCTATGGTGCATTCTGTTACAATGTTGACATAGCCGTATATCAACCACTTTGAACATCAGCACGATTCTTTTGAAAAGATTAGACAATTTTGTCAAATTTTAATGCGGATATAACGCACATTAAATGAGCATTGGAATGATTTTTTTTTCCTATTTACACAAAGTCAAACAACCCCTTCTGCAATTACATGGAGGAAGTGGATTCCCTGATTAAACTAACGATACCCCCTCCGCAAAACACAAGTTTCCACGGTCGATCAACGTCTTTGCCCCGCTCCCAGCGCCGATTTCATCCTGTGCTACCTCCGTTTGACGAAACCTTGGCGGTGGTCCACATCAAGCATCCTATGCAGAAGTGTGAGTACAACATCATCAGAGATCCTATCACTCGCCATGGCTACCAGTGGCGGGATGTATGTTGGTATACCAAGAAAGGTAGGTGAAATATATCCACCCATATGCATTCCAAGTAGTTATATGATCAAAGAGTATAACATGCGTCTAAAGAGAATGAGCTCTGTATTCTTGTAATGCTGAAGCAGAGAATGGAGCATCCGTGACGTGACATTTTGTGACAAAATTTCGTTGTCCAAAAATCTGTGGCATTTTGAAGATTTTGTGACAAAATGAACATAAACAGATGTATTAAAATTTGTCTGACATTTTGTGAAGTTTTACACTCGTTTCACACTTTTTTTCTGATTTGTCTTTTGTACTTTCTAGTCTTCAGTGTAGATTTACACAGACTAATTTGATGTTACATTTTAGTGGTTGATTCCATTTTTTTTATGAAACGGACATAACTAAATGTTCCTTTCTATGAGTATCACCATATTAGTTATTTGTTAACACCCTCTTGGCACATTCGACTGACTGTTGCGGTGCCGTTAAACATCAGCAAACCAAACTATGAGTATCACCGGTCAACTGGTCATGGTGTATGAATTATGAGTATCACTGGTCAACTGGTCATGGTGTATGAATTATGAGTATCACCGGTCAACTGGTCATGGTGTATGAATTATGAGTATCACCGGTCAACTGGTCATGGTGTATGAATTATGAGTATCACCGGTCAACTGGTCATGGTGTATAAATTATGAGTATCACCAGTCAAGTGGTCATGGTGTATGAATTATGAGTATCACCGGTCAACTGGTCATGGTGTATGAATTATGAGTATCACCTGTCAACTGGTCATGGTGTGTGAATTATGAGTATTACCGGTCAACTGGTCATGGTGTATAGATTATGAGTATCACCTGTCAACTGGTCATGGTGTATGGATTATGAGTATCACTGGTCATGGTGTATGAATTATGAGTATCACCTGTCAACTGGTCATGGTGTACGAATTATGAGTATCACCAGTCAACTGGTCATGGTGTATGAATTATGAGTATCACCGGTCAACTGGTCATGGTGTATGAATTATGAGTATCACCGGTCAACTGGTCATGGTGTATGAATTATGAGTATCACCAGTCAACTCATCATGGTGTATGACTTATGAGTATCACTGGTCAACTGGTCATAGGGTATGAATTATGAGTATCACTGGTCAACTGGTCATGGTGTATGAATCAATCTATGCCAATCAAATGTGACAAAGGCAAAAACCTCATAGATTTTCAAATCTTCTCTGCTCAGGGTTTCACAATCAGAACAGACTGAGGACATTGTACAGACTTTGGCAGCAGAAGAAGAACCCTCAGGCTGTTCAACCCGTTAGTGTGAGTGCATTAATACTGTTACTGGGGTCCACAAATGTGGCCATTGTCCACATATAATAATTGTTGAGAGATGAGAAGATGTAAGTGAATGTCACTCAGCACGAGTGACATGTCCGGTCAATGTGTAATAAATGATCATGTTCCTGTTAAATCATGAAAAGAAGATTAAAGCTCTTTAAAGGGAACAGTTTCTTTAAGTAGTGGGCTCAAAAGAACTATTTGTATTATTTTTTGACTTATTTTGCGGTCCAAGAAGAATTTGGTCTACAATCTTGGACAAAACTGTTGAAACAATTGAGCGTCACAACGGCTAAATAGTTATTTATATAATTTGTTATTAATTCATTGTCGATTTTTAACTCCCCATGCCCTTCCCTCTTTCTATTGTTTGAATTTATTGTGCTTAAACCTAATTTAATAAAGAACAAACAAACAGTAACAATAGTCACCATTGAATGGGGTAGGGGAGGGGACAGGCAGGGTAGGGGGACACTGGGGACGTAAAAAAAAAAAAAAAATGCAAATTTCCTTAGAATGAAATTTAAAAAAAAATAGAAATGAGAGAATCACTAAAGAAAATTGTCATTACATAGCCTTCAAACTTGATGGTACATAGCTTGACAATGTTGTTATGTAAATTGAAGCCCGATTGTATAGTAAAATACCTAGCTTGCAACTTCTCTACAAGCTCTACAACGATTTATGACACCTTAGAAAGGAGGGAAGTTTGCTACCAGGGTTCTTAGAGGTGCAGTGTTAAGGAGTCATGTTTGGATGGATTTACAGGGGTGTAGGCTGGGAGGTGCTGATCCACCCCCCTCCCCCTACCCCCACAGCAGCCCGAGTTCCGCTTGTGGCCCTGTCTGAAAATTGAATCAAATATGGAGGCCCAGACAATAACTATGGCACTCGTTTTAAGATTTTCAATCGATTGGTTTTTGCTTACCCCCTTCCCCCCCCCATGAACCTCAGTACTCATTACTTACAAAAGGGTTTTCTTTGTTAGTTACGACTTGTTGAGAGCAACATGATTTCCGATCTATTCTCCCAAACTTTCCATTCTGATTATACTTAACCACGCACTTTTCCACTCAATCTTTTACATTTTTTTTTTTCATTTTCTGAGATTTTCTCTTTGTGGATGGGTGACTGCTTTCGGTAATATCATTCCAATTTATTTCTTCCCTCCCATTGTGATCAGGCCTACATGCCCTTTTCAGTTATTGTACAGTGGTTCTCGTATAGTAGTTTCGTGGCTTTTTTTCTAGTTGCCTTGGGTCTCCCGGCCCTTGGTATTTTTATCCAAAATGACCAAATGCTTCTGCCTTGACTTTGACTCTCTCTCCCCTCCCCGTGACCTACCTGCTACCTCCATTGACCATTCCTCAGCCCCAGTCCCCAAAATTGTAATCATTCAGACCATGAACAAACCAGATAGTTTCAAAAGAATTCCCCCTTCCTCATCCACAAGGCACTCCATGGCCTTGTTGGTACCCTTCCCAAGGTTTCTACCCTCAGATCTGGTGATCTTCTGGTGCACCAGGGACACTCAAGCCACCACCCTCCTCACCACCAAAATCCTAACTAATACTGGTATCGTAATAACAATCACTCTCCATCATTCCCTGAACTCCAGCCAAGGCGTCATCAGAACCAGGGACCTTACCTACTTGACCAATGAAGACCTCGTCGAGGAACTTGCCAGCCAACACGTCAGTGAGGCCCGTCGTCTCATTCTCAAAAGAGATCGTGTCGAAACACCCACCAATACCATCTTCGTGAGCCAAGAAATTGACCATCTGGCCACCACCATCGTCGTCTTCTTAATTCTTACAAGAAACCTTCCTGAAAACCACTGACCATTATTCCCTCAATAACTTCTCTTGCTACCATAAACATCAAGAGGACACCGACAGGGCCTGTGGGGGCGTCTCCATTCTCGTTAGACACGATATCCCACACAGCCCTATTCATGTGAACACCTACCTTCAGGCCATCTGTATGTCTATCTCCCTCCACAAAATCTTCACTCTTTGCAATATCTATCTCCCCCAATGCCAACATTCAAGCAACCAGCCTTAACAATCTTATCTCTCAGCTCCCCTCCCCTTTCATCCTTCTACGCCCACAACCCCCTGTGTGGCTCCAATACCACCACCCCCAGAGGCAAGCTTGTCAAAAACACTCTTCGACAGCGCAGCCTCTCCTTGCTCAACACTAACTCCATGACCTACCTTCACCCTGCCACAGGCTCCCTTACCTGTATTGACCTGTCTATCTGTTCCCCCAACCACCTCCTTGATTTTAGCTGGAAGGTCACTACTGCCCTCTGTGGTAGTGACCATTACCCGCTCCTTATTTACTCCAACCTTCAAACCCCTACAGACCACACCCCCAACTGGAACCTTAAAAAAGCCAACTGGCCCCTTTTCAATACCCTCTGCAATTTTCACCTTTTCCCCCATCTCCTGATCCCATGTCAAACTTCAGTAACATCCTTACCAACATTGCCACCTGCTCCATACCCAAAACCCCCTAAGCACCCCCAACCTCTGGCTCAATGATGACTGCAAAACCGCCATCAAAAACAGGAAAAAAGCCCTCAAAAACAGGAAGAAAAAAAAGCCCCCCAAAACAGGAAAAAAGCCCTCAGAAACTTCAAAACAAACCCGACCACCCACAACCTCAATTTCTTTTGCATCAGCCATGCCAAAGCCAGGTGCACTATCAAGGACAGTAAAACCAACACTTGAAACAACTTTATCTCTTCTCTCACCACCAACACCCCCACTAAGAAGATTTGGAGTATGGTTAACAGCTTCCACGGCAGGATGGGCAAGTCTCCCATCTCTCCTGGAATGGTAATCTTCTTACCGGGAAGAAGGATACTACTAATTGCCTCGCCGCTTCTTTCAGCAACATCTCGTCCTTGGCCAACTACCCCAATGCTTTCAAAGCACTACGTCAATCTTCTCGGTCGAGGCCAAGGCCATCGTACTTGCCCTCAACTATATTGAGTACTCCTCGCTCAGCCACTTTGCCATCTTCTCAGACTCCAAGTCTGTCCTTACTTCTTCACTCAACCTTAAGTGAGATAGCCCCACATCCCACCTCCGCCTCACTAAATTCCTTTTGCTCATCCCCTCCCTCCCCCCCTTCCTGCACGAAAAGTATTTTTTTCTTCTGGATATCCCCGGCAATGACAGAGCTGATTCAGCCGCTAAGCTTGCCCTCAACCTACCCCATTTCCCAAAACCCTTATGGTTTCCTTTCCCAAAATCCTTTCTGACAAACTGCTTTTCCTTTCCCTTGTTGACTGCTGGTAAACCTCATGGGACTCGCAAATTGATAACAAACTCCACGACATCCAGCCCATCATTCCGACCAAACCCATCATCCTCAATATATCCTGTATTGACAATGTCCACATTATTTGACTTAAAATAGGTCACACCCACCTCACTCACTCCCACCTCCTTACTGGCTCCCTCCACCCCTCTGCAACAATTGCCATTGTCCCCTCAACAGTGTACAACCTCCCAGAGCTTCCCTCACTTCTCAAAACTCCATATCTGAGCTCCTTTCTTTATCATGCCTCCCTCTACAACCATATTTAGTCCCCTTCTCCCACCCCCCCTCTACCTACATTTACCCTTTTTGTACACCCCTGCACTTCCTCTTTCAATCCAAGCTTCCTGGCTCTTAGTCCCCGTACTTCTCTCAGCCTCTTCCTGTTTTCTTTTCTTCTTACCTCGAATGATCTAATCTCTCAGGCACAATTTGACCCTCGCTGTCATGGTGCTGTTAAGCTCTCATTAAACAAACACATTTTTTAGAAATACCTAAGAAGTTTCTTGGATGTAAGTTTATGATATCACATTTTAAAGCGCAAGATCACACTCATGAAATGTAATAACTCCAAAACGGAATAAGATATGAATGTGATTTTACACCAATTTGTTTTCTTAAAGGATTTAAGGGGTCGAGCAAGTCCATCTGATATGAAAGAGGACTTCAAAAGAAACAAAATACTGAAGAATGCATTCAAAAATGTTATTCTGTTAAGTAGATATTCAAGTTTAAATTTCTGTCTTATCTGTGAAGAAAAGACTTGTGTAGTAAGTCTACTATAAGGGTGTTTCAGCTAACATCATGAGGTCACATTACTTTGTTTACATCGCCATTTTGTCGGGGAAAAAAGCACTGTCGTCTGCTGTACACTTGTTAGACTTACATATGTTTGCATGTTGTTATATAAGATTATTTTCGTAAGATAATTTTCCTGGAATCTTGCTGTGCCGTTGGTAACACTAATAGATGTGTGTGGGGGAATAAAAAGACATTTTCTCGATTTCCATCTGATCCTAATCAACGTTCTAAGTGGCTGTCTGCTGTATGATTCAACGGCTTTCAAACTACGGTTTACACTAGGATTTGCAGCGAGCACTTTTTATCAGGTATGTAGGCTTTGAGTATAACGAACAATCAGCTGGCGTTAATGTTAAAGTTACTCTTCGTAAACTCGGTGAATATATAAAACTGAAGGAAATATGAAGGGAACAAAAAATTGCCAGTAATAAAATTCGCTGAACTGGTACTGGTAGGTTGGCATGTGGTATGTTTGTTGTACATGCGATGTGACTGAGCTGTGCGAAGTGCAGTGACGTTACTGCCCTGCAAAATGGAGTCCAGTTAAGTAGAGTCATGTGATGATATCTCTCTATACATGGAAAGTATACTCACATTCTTAACCATTGTTAATGTATTTTTAAAAAAAATTAATAAATTTTTTACTATTTAAATTATTTCTCCTCGAACTTTCTCTAGGTGGTATATTAGTAATACCCTTTCTGAATTCAGATTTACTACTTTTCTGACTCATCCAATGGTTTTTAAGTCACAAAATCGCAGGACAAAATATGACAATACAAGACTTAGGAATCTGAGGCTATGACATCTCAACTAGTCTGATTTCAGTCGTTTCTACACAAGTAATACCAACTTTAAACTTAAAATATCTCCTTAACGGAATAAGATTTTTGAATGCTTTCTTCAATATTGTTTTTTTTTTTTTTTTTGAAGTCCTCTTTCATGTACTGTAAGATAGACTAATTCTGAACTAATCCTTTAACAGATATTCATGAGAATATTCTTGAAGACTTGCATTTTTCACTTGATGGTTTGTGTTTTCCCTCCTCTCATTGCTTAGGTTGATACACTGGATCTCTTAAAGCGTCATTCCCGTCTTCTTCATCACTGCGCCACACCCATTCTCTTCAACCCCACCTGGAGGAGGCAGGTGCTGGTGAGTTATGAGGGGCTTGAGCCATCCTCACCCAAGTTTGAATCTGGTATTGAAGAGGAGTGGCATTTGAACATCAGACATTCGTTCCTGAAGCAGTACCAGGAGTTCTTGAAAGAGCAGAAGTTCCATTACATTCAGACTGCAGTAGAGTCCCCCTCTAGAGGGTGAGTTACATGAAAGGCAGGTGGGGGAGGGGGGGCAAGCTGCCCTCTGTGAAAGGATTTTACCTTCCAGGTTGCATGCCTGGAAAATCGCAGGACAAAATATGACAATACAAGACTTAGGAATCTGAGGCTATGACATCTCAACTAGTCTGATTTCAGTCGTTTCTACACAAGTAATACCAACTTTAAACTTAAAATATCTCCTTAACGGAATAAGATTTTTGAATGCTTTCTTCAATATTGTTCCTGGGTTGGGAAGCAAAATTACAGAATAATTTATATAAAACTGAAAAAAAATAGTAAAATTGGAGAAAAATTTGGTACATATGTGCGACATTTTGAAAATTGAAATATGTTTCTCAAGGTTTGAGGGGAATTAACTAGAAATTAACGAAATTCCCCAAACTTGATGAAAATATCCTGAAAATTGAAAATACCCTGAAAATTGAAAATTTCCAGATTGGCAGCAATGTTTGTTTGATGGAAACTTGATTTACCAGTGCATTTTTTTTTTTGCTTGTATCCGGGAAAATTTGGGGGATCTCTCCCCCTCCCCCCCTCCCCCTCCTTCTTCCCCCTCCCCCTTCTGCCCCCTCCCCCCACCTCCTGACTGGTGACCCTTCCGGTGCCCCTGGTTAAAGGTTTTTGTTGCAAATAGCATGTACTGAGGATCATTGTGTGTAGAAGTCAAATCTCTGACTGTTGTTATGTTTTAATTTTTTTATCTTTGGACAATTAAGATTTGATTTTAAACAATATTTCTTTTTCACTGGAAGAAAAAAAAAAAAAAAAAACATTTTGGTCAATTTTAGCATTAGGATTAGTGAAAATTATTTTGACTGCCTCAAAATTCATAAGCATCCCTAAGTTAAATTGGTTGTAAAATGTTAAAATATATTTTGTATTTACTTAAGGTTTTTTTTTTTTTTTTTTTTATAACAAAAAAGGACTAACTTCTTCTTTCATAGCCACTATGTATTCCTGCCTCCTCTTTCCATGGAGTCTACAATCATTGTATGTCTAGAGATTCATTTGCATAGCAAAGAAGGGGACAAGAAACATGCATCTGTCCAAAAAAAATTATGTTTGTCATAGTAGGTGTCTCATACTTAAGACTGGATATAAAAAATGAAGTTATTTCTTAAAATTTATTTTCGAAATTGGATAATTCTTGTTGCCTAAAAGGTACATCTACCAAACTTGTCCAGTCCGAAACAAATTTTTCGCCCTGCTCGACCTCTAGAAATTATTTAAAGGATTATAGACAGGTAGAAACAGTCTTTAAATAGTCACAATAGTACTTGGAAGTTTTTAAGTTATAACAAATGAAAGTCCTGCATGCAAATGTGATGATGTATGAACAGGAATGCAGCTTATATTCTATAAATGTAATTTTGTATATTTCTTCCTCAAATTTCAAGCATCAAAGGTTCTCAAATTGCATTCTATAGCTAAATCTGGGTCAAGGTTATGATAATATTATCCAATTTCCTGTTCACTATAGCCAACTTGTCCCATTCAAAATATCTGTGGGAAGGACCAAAAAAAAAAACAGGCCTAACATGAGCAGTTTTCTAATTGTCCTAATCTGAGGCTGCAAAATGTTGTGCAATTATTAGATTTAGGTATTTACTTCAAGTTATACCTTACCTTATATAGTAGATTATATTCGGTATGTGGATCATAGGAACTCTAAATTTCTTCTAGGCATGTTGGAATTGCAATGTGGTGGAGGTTTAAACTCTCGAGAGTACTAATATTCTAGTTGTTTAAGCTAGCTCCCATGTCAGATCATCTTGTTGATATCTTATAATTTTTGAGATAATTATTATTCCTTTTTTTTAGAATGGTAACAAGAAGACAAAACAGCAGCCCAGTGATGTCGGAGGGCCATCCAAGGAGAGTGTCCACCACTTTACTGAAGTACATGCAGTTCACACTGCTCGGAGGAATCATTCTTGTTGAGCTCTCATTCCAGGTAGTATATTGTTTCATTGCAAGAACTGTATTCCAGCCAAACAATTACAAAATATATACCTATCCATGGAGTGAAATAATTTACATCTGAGATATACATCTAAAATAGAGATTGATTAATTACACATAAATGATCATTTGATTGAGTAACACGGATAGACAAATAAACGGATACAAAAAAATGACACAGTGGCTAAGGAGATTTTTGTTGAAAAATACCGGAAGCTTTTGGGTGTAAAACCTCCTAATAATACAGTAACCTAAATTATCGACAAATAATGAATTCATTATACATATACAGAAGGAGTTGAATAAATTGGTGAACAAGCCTTTCCCCGCCTAAGATATTCCACCCATCCCTTTACACCCACCCTCCCTAAGCCCGTCCCTAACTCCCCCTAACCCCTTCCCTCAACTCCCCCTAACCCCCTCCCTCAAATCCTCTCTGACCCACTCTCTAACCCTTTCCCTAACCTTACAAATGATTACACATGGTTTAGAATAATCTTTTAATGTGGTCAGTGAAGACAGCAGTGGAAGCAACATTTGTAAAGGAAACAAGAGAATGATAAGATACCAAAGATATGGCCTAGTAGCAGTTCAATATTTGTTGCACTTTTTAGTTTTAGTTTATACCACAGAAGGAGATAAGAGTCTTCGAAATATTTGGTTTATAAAAAATCTGTTGGTAGAGACATCATTTTTTCTAATTTTGTTTTGTTTGTAATGGCCAATGCGCGTAACTTATCATTTATATAGATATATATATATATATGGATGGGCTTTAAATTCCAAGCTCTCGCCATTTCGGTGACTGAGGGGTTAGACTCGGTCCTGCGCAGACACCTGCCAGCCGACGTCATCCCAACGCCCACACCTTTGCTAGCTGGACTCTCAGACTTGCTCGACGCAACAGTCGACCAACTTACCAGAGTCTTTGCAAAGGTGGCCACGGAGAGGCGCGAGAATGTTCTCCCCCTCCTTCGACTCTCTGAAGCCACTCAGACGGACCTTTGGCGGCTGCCAACAGAAGGCCCAGACCTCTTCGCAGGTCACTTCCGAGATGTCCTCTTGCGCCAGGCCAGCCGACAGGATGATATTAGGAAGACTAAGAAGCTGTTAGCAAGTGCGAAGCCTTTGTCTTCTCCTCCTGCACTTTGCCGGGCTCCAGCCTCTGTAAGGGGCCGGGGTACGGCTACCCAGCGACGGCTCGTCACCATGGAACGACGGCGAAGCCCGACACAGCTCCTTCCTCTCACCAGGAGTCCACTTTGTTCACCGGCATAGTAAACATGGCAGAGAGTGGTCGACGCTCCTTCCCCTCTGCACGCAGAGCGAGGGCCTTTTCCTCAGGAGGGTGGGGAAAGGGCAAGAGGCAGCCTTTTTGACCCATCCCCATGGCCCCCATTGAAGGGCTGTCCGGTCGGGGGGCATCTGAGGAAATTCTTTAAGGCATGGGAGAAATTCACCACAGACAAGTGGGTGCTGGTAACCATTCGATAGGGTTACCGCCTGGAGTTCACAAGCCCCCCGCTTCAAGGGGGAGTCTTTCACCCCACCCCCACACCTTGTTTGGGCAACCACGCCGAGTTGTTGAGGACAGAGATCGGGAAACTGTTGGCAAAGAAAATTCTGAATTCTTTAAACAGCCAACATATTGTTGCTCAGTAAGCTTTCTGCTCCACCATTCTGAACTAATAAGGTAAACAAATAAATACACTGCACTTGTGTGATGAAGCTGGTTAAATCCTTTCATTGAATCAGTGAGCGGAAAGTTCAGACAGGGCTAGTATCACAGAAATGGTTGTGGTTTTTGACATGCAGCAAGATTACGCTTTCTGAAATCCGCCATACCGCGGATATTTTGATAAATTGTAGTAACGGTATTTACACAGCATGCACATGGAAAGCAATTAAATTTGCTACATATTGGAAGTATTAAAAACTCCATGCATAACTGTTTGGAAGATCAGAGATTAAAAATGATTCATGTTAATGAGCATTATTTAATCGCAAGCATTCCTTTTTCATTTCAGCATGTTAATTTCAGTGTGAAGTTGTATGCCTTTGAGAGTTGCCGTCTTCCCGGAGAGATAACTAATAATTCGAGGGTAGGTTTGAAAATATCTCCCATTTTTTTCAAGGCTGCTTCCATTTTTCTGTGGCTTTTATTATTTCTTCATATAATATAAAAAGTGTGATGTGACACTTTTCAGTTGACCTGCAACATACTTTTTTTGTTTTTTTTTCTTTTTTTTATGACGATTATTTTTCAACTAACATTGTGCATGTTAGTTAATCTTGTAAATTAATCAGTGCCTGTCAGTTAATCTTGTAAATATATGTCAGAAAAAAGGTAATATAAATCCAGAATTATAAAAAGATCTCTTGATCAAATCTGATAGATCATTTCAACAGTTCCAACATTTAGTTAAGATTTACTTGCGTTTCTGTATCGATATCCATCGGTATCTTTGTCTTATATTATCTCCTGTATTTTCTTATTTACTTTTGTTTTTGTATAGATGATTGTTATAGGCGCATTAGAATATGATTTTTAGATAATGCGCCGTATAAATTGTATGAATTTCAACTTGACATACTTATTGACTTTATTGCTTAATTGTGTTCATCATGTTGTTCATATGTTTATTTTCATCAGCAAAATTGTTTCAAACAATTGCATACATGCCATGTGAAAATGATATTTGTGTCCTCATTTGCAATAGATTTACCCTTCATTATTTGTAAATGAATGAATGGAAGTGAATATAAGCCTGTATTTGTATTTGCCAAGTTGCATTTCCCAATTTAGACACAACTTTTTTGTGTGCATTTTCTTGGTTGGACAACCGTATGCACATTATTATTTATTCTGGAGGTCAGTTGCAGGAATGTTGTGGCGCACCGCGACGTAACAATGCTTTTCTGACGATCTCAAACTTCAATCATAGGGAAAAACAAACAGTCAGTTACCATTGCAGTCAATGGGAAAAAAACCTACTTTTTGTCATTTTTCAACAAATACTTGACATAATTTTTTTGTCTCCAAATATGATGTGTATTAGATAATATTTTACAACATATATACAAGCTAATTCCATCGAGCCATTACGCTCATAGAGCCGGTGCTTATCCCCGGTTTCCATGGCGCGAGCAGATGAGAGTACACGACTCCCCCAAGGCGGGACGCCAGTCTATCACAGATTAAGTCCCCATTGCTGGTACTCATTTTCACAGCTGAGTGGACTGAAGCATGTAAAGTGTCTTGCTTAAGAGTGTCTTCTTAAGAGTGTCTTGCTTAAGAGTGTCTTGCTTAAGAGTGTCTTGCTTAAGAGTGTCTTGCTTAAGAGTGTCTTGCTTAAAAGTGTCTTGCTTAAGAGTGTCTTGCTTAAGAGTGTCTTGCTTAAGAGTGTCTTGCTTAAGAGTGTCTTGCTTTAGAGTGTCTTGCTTAAGAGTGTCTTGCTTTAGAGTGTCGTGCTTAAGAGTGTCTTGCTTAAGAGTGTCTTGTAGAGTGTCTTGCTTTAGAGTGTCTTGCTTAAGAGTGTCTTGCTTTAGAGTGTCTTGCTTAAGAGTGTCTTGCTTAAGAGTGTCTTGCTTAAGAGTGTCTTGCTTAAGAGTGTCTTGCTTAAGAGTGTCTTGCTTAAGAGTGTCTTGCTTAAGAGTGTCTTAAGAGTGTCTTGCTTAAGAGTGTCTTGCTTAAGAGTGTCTTGCTTAAGAGTGTCTTGCTTAGAGTGTCTTGCTTAAGAGTGTCTTGTTTAAGAGTGTCTTGCTTAAGAGTGTCTTGCTTAAGAGTGTCTTGCTTAAGAGTGTCTTGCTTAAGAGTGTCTTGCTTAAGAGTGTCTTGCTTAAGAGTGTCTTGCTTAAGAGTGTCTTGCTTAAGAGTGTCTTGCTTAAGAGTGTCTTGCTTAAGAGTGTCTTGTTTAAGAGTGTCTTGCTTAAGAGTGTCTTGCTTAAGAGTGTCTTGCTTAAGAGTGTCTTGCTTAAGAGTGTCTTGTTTAAGAGTGTCTTGCTTAAGAGTGTAAGAGTGTCTTGCTTTAAGAGTGTCTTGCTTAAGAGTGTCTTGCTTAAGAGTGTCTTGCTTAAGAGTGTCTTGCTTAAGAGTGTCTTGCTTAAGAGTGTCTTGCTAAGAGTGTCTTGCTTAAGAGTGTCTTGCTTAAGAGTGTCTTGCTTAAGAGTGTCTTGCTTAAGAGTGTCTTGCTTAAGAGTGTCTTGCTTAAGAGTGTCTTGCTTAAGAGTGTCTTGCTTAAGAGTGTCTTGCTTAAGAGTGTCTTGCTTAAGAGTGTCTTGCTTAAGAGTGTCTTGCTTAAGAGTGTCTTGCTTAAGAGTGTCTTGCTTAAGAGTGTCTTGCTTAAGAGTGTCTTGCTTTAGAGTGTCTTGCTTAAGAGTGTCTTGCTTAAGAGTGTCTTGCTTAAGAGTGTCTTGCTCAAGGACACAATGCAGCGCTCACGACGGGAATCGAACTTGGTATCTTTTGAATACGAGTTTGACTCCTTAACCACTAGGCCACGGCACTTCCCTTTTTTTAGATAATAGTTTCCTACATATGTGAGTACCGTTACTTTTTGCTGACTGGCTGAGGTGACACAAAGTATTTATAAAAAATATCCCATTGACTGTAAGATAAAGTTTCCCCTTCAACTTAGCAAAACCGTACTGAGCTCGCACACGGTTACGTCGGCTCTGACCATGAGAATCGATTTGGTATGTTATATGTGATGTGAACTTCTTAAAGATAAATGTTCACAGTCTGTTTGTTTTTTTTAGGTTAAGTTTTTGTATATATATGAGAGAACAATACAAATTTAAAAAATAGCCCAACAAAAAAAAAAAAATTAAACACAACTGAAAATATGTGTCCCTAAACTATGAGTAACAAGTACAACTGTATTCCAAATGGTATAGAAGTGAGGAAGGAGATGATGTGCATTAATGAATAAAGGTATTGTCAGGAAAAGATATCAATGAATAGGGAGTGCAGTGGTTAGAGCATTGGTCTCATACTCAAAAGGTACTGGGATCGAATCTCAGCCAGGGCGCTGTGCTGTGTCCTTGAGCTAGACACTTTATCCAATTTGCTCCAGTTCACTCAGCTGTGGAATGAGTACCAGCTTCGGTTGGGGAGTTAACCTGCAAAGGAGTGGTGTCCCATCCAGGGCAAGTCAAGTACTCTCATCCGCTCAGCACTGCTGAGACAGGGTATCAGCACTGGCTCTATAAGCCGCCTGGGCTTGATGGGATTAAACAGGAGCAGTTATCGAAGAATACCAAAACTGCTGGGAGATGAATCAGTAAACCACTTTTGTATTGGTAAATGGACTTGAAAGGGAAAAGAAACAGATAGGTAGAAAAGTGCAAAATATCTTACACTGATTTTTTTTTTTTTTTTTTTTGACAGCTTGAAATGCTATTCACGGATGAGTGTGATAGAGTCAAGGACTTGATACACTTACACTCATTTGCATATGACTTCCACCTACGCACCATCCAGTTCTTCCTGACCAACACCGAGATGTTATTTGAATCCAATTATCATGTGACCAGCTTTCTTACTGATGTCTTCAAATTCTACAATCCGGTCCCAACATTTTGCAGAAGTCTTCTGCGGGAAGGTAAATTTCAAGATGATATGTGAAGTACTAAACTAGCTTTAGAAAATTGTTTTCATTGACTGATTTGCGTAGTAGTAATTAAAGCAGCACTGGCCAAAACGTGAGGGCTTATTTTTCTTGAGTCTTTAGAATAATCTAACACACCTTTCGTGCACGTGATGGTATTGATACCCTTTGATGTGAATGTTCAAATTAGATGTAATTATTTCTAATGAATATAAAAGCTAAATCCATCCGAGCCATTACGCTCATTGGGCCAGTGATTATCCCCGTTTCCATGGCACAAGCGGATGAGAGTGCATGACTCCCACTGGACGGGATGCCAGTCCATCACAGTGCCAGTACTCACATAACAGCGAGTAGACTGAAGCAAGTAAAGTGTCTTGCTCAAGGACACAATGCAGTGCTCACAACAGGAATTGCACTCTGTACCTCTCGAATACGAGTATGGCTCCTTAACCACTGAGCCACAGCACCTCACAATGAATATACTGAAGTAATTTTTAAGTATCAAAATTTAGACTTGTGATATTTCCAAGTTTCCCATGACTTAGCACAAAATACGCCCTCATTTTTCGACCGAGAGCTCATTTTATATTCATGCACTATAATGTTAAATGATTATGATCGCACAAGACAGTTGCAGTTGTGTAACTGTATATGAATGAGCTGTATATTTATCCTAGGGCCATTTTTGTAAAGGTCTATGGACCATTTATCAATTTCTACATTGGTTACAAAAGTATTAAAATCTGAGCAGATTAGTTTTTGAATTTTGAAAATTTCACTTTTAGTGTTTGACTTATGGCCTTCACATTTGGTCTATTGTTTAATTTATTTGGTATATGTGTCAGTATTTGAATCTTTATGCTTTTCTACTGAGGGAATGCCATTGGTCGATAATTTTTATTAGCCAAACATTTGTCATGTTATAAAAACCAATTCTGCAATGATATAGACTTAAGTAAAATTTGCTGTCTTTGTTTCTAGCAAATGAAGGATTTCAGACACATAACACGCCTGCCCCTGACCTCTTCAAGTACCTCTGTGACCACCGCGAGGCTGATCTATTGCTTTTGAGCATGAGGAACACGGACACCGAATCCGAGAAAAGCACCTACCAAAGTGCTCTGCACTCCTCCATATCTTTCTCTGGACGATTCAGAGATTATCAAGGCCACGGACATCGATTAGAGGATTTGGTGGAAAGCTTTGTGATATCGAGAGACGTAACAGATCATGAGAATAAAACAAAACCAAATTCCCCAGTATCGGCAGAATCTGCTTCAAATACAGAAATGGACAAAAACAGAAACCTCCTGTCCCTGAAATATCACTTCATCATCTCGAGCAAGACGGACATGTTTCCGATACCCACAATGCCATTCCAGGGAGCGAGGCGTCTATCGCAACAAGACCCCGGGGTGAACATCATTGAATACCCGGTGGTGAAGGAAACCCATCGCCATCAGATCCTCTGGAAGGACCTGCTTGATAAGAAGAAAGAGGTGCAGCAGATGGTGAAGACGGCTGCCGCCAACTGTCGCAGGGACATGCTGTGGAACAAGCTTTCAGCAACGGAACATGAAAACTCTCCCTCATCCAAGAAAGGACGGAAAAGACAGAGACCATAGAGGTGAGGAAGGTTGTCTTAGAAACTGTTTGTTTAATTTTTTTTTTTTTGCAAGATATTTTGTTTCATACTGGAAAATTTAACTTAAAGGAATTTTTTTGACAATCCGTACGCATCTTGTTTTATTTTATGAGCAAGAATCATTCAATTTTGCTGCTCATGTTAAGGGTAAGTATTTTGGTCTCTTTATCTTAGGCGAGAGGTTTTATTTCCCGATTAACAGACTATTTCCCGATTAACAGACTATTTCCCGATTAAGAGACTTGACGGAAAAAATTTTGATTAGTTTTCTGCTTCTAATTATTTTTTCTGACTCATTCAATAGCCTCCATTGGCTGAGCAGTATGAATGCCATTTTGTTAGATCATTACAATTGCCCCCATTGGCTGAGCAGTATGAATGCCATTTTGTTACATCATTACAATTGCCTCAATTGGCTGAGCTATATGAATGCCATTTTGTTACATCATTCAATTGCCTCAATTGGCTGAGCAGTATGAATGCCATTTTATTACATCATTACAATTGCCCCCATTGGCTGAGCAGTATGAATGCCATTTTGTTAGATCATTACAATTGCCCCCATTGGCTGAGCAGTATGAATGCCATTTTGTTACATCATTACAATTGCCTCAATTGGCTGAGCTATATGAATGCCATTTTGTTACATCATTCAATTGCTTCAATTGGCTGAGCTATATGAATGCCATTTTGTTACATCATTCAATTGCTTCAATTGGCTGAGCAGTATGAATGCCATTTTGTTAGATCATTACAATTGCCCCCATTGGCTGAGCAGTATGAATGCCATTTTGTTACATCATTACAATTGCCTCAATTGGCTGAGCTATATGAATGCCATTTTATTACATCATTACAATTGCCCCCATTGGCTGAGCAGTATGAATGCCATTTTGTTACATCATTACAATTGCCCCCATTGGCTGAGCAGTATGAATGCCATTTTGTTACATCATTCAATTGCTTCAATTGGCTGAGCAGTATGAATGCCATTTTGTTAGATCATTACAATTGCCCCATTGGCTGAGCAGTATAAATGCCATTTTGTTACATCATTCAATTGCTTCAATTGGCTGAGCAGTATGAATGCCATTTTGTTAGATCATTACAATTGCCCCCATTGGCTGAGCAGTATGAATGCCATTTTGTTACATCATTCAATTGCTTCAATTGGCTGAGCAGTATGAATGCCATTTTGTTAGATCATTACAATTGCCCCCATTGGCTGAGCAGTATGAATGCCATTTTGTTACATCATTACAATTGCCTCAATTGGCTGAGCAGTATGAATGCCATTTTGTTACATCATCACAATTGCCCCCATTGGCTGAGCAGTATGAATGCCATTTTGTTAGATCATTACAATTGCCTTAATTGGCTGAGCAGTATGAATGCCATTTTGTTACAATTGCCTCAATTGGCTGAGCAGTATGAATGCCATTTTGTTACATCATTACAATTGCCCCCATTGGCTGAGCAGTATGAATGCCATTTTGTTACATCATTACAATTGCCTCATTTGGCTGAGCAGTATGAATGCCATTTTGTTACCACATTACAATTGCCCCCATTGGCTGAGCAGTATGAATGCCATTTTGTTAGATCATTACAATTGCCTCAATTGGCTGAGCAGTATGAATGCCATTTTGTTACATCATTACAATTGCCCCCATTGGCTGAGCAGTATGAATGCCATTTTGTTACATCATTACAATTGCCTCAATTGGCTGAGCAGTATGAATGCCATTTTGTTAGATCATTACAATTGCCCCCATTGGCTGAGCAGTATGAATGCCATTTTGTTACATCATTACAATTGCCTCAATTGGCTGAGCTATATGAATGCCATTTTGTTAGATCATTACAATTGCCCCCATTGGCTGAGCAGTATGAATGCCATTTTGTTACATCATTACAATTGCCCCCATTGGCTGAGCTATATGAATGCCATTTTGTTACATCATTACAATTGCCCCCATTGGCTGAGCAGTATGAATGCCATTTTGTTACATCATTCAATTGCTTCAATTGGCTGAGCAGTATGAATGCCATTTTGTTACATCATCACAATTGCCCCCATTGGCTGAGCAGTATGAATGCCATTTTGTTACATCATTACAATTGCCTCAATTGGCTGAGCAGTATGAATGCCATTTTGTTACATCATTACAATTGCCCCCATTGGCTGAGCAGTATGAATGCCATTTTGTTAGATCATTACAATTGCCCCCATTGGCTGAGCAGTATGAATGCCATTTTGTTACATCATTCAATTGCTTCAATTGGCTGAGCAGTATGAATGCCATTTTGTTACATCATTACAATTGCCTCAATTGGCTGAGCAGTATGAATGCCATTTTGTTACATCATTACAATTGCCCCCATTGGCTGAGCAGTATGAATGCCATTTTGTTACATCATTACAATTGCCTCAATTGGCTAAGCAGTATGAATGCCATTTTGTTACATCATTACAATTGCCTCAATTGGCTGAGCAGTATGAATGCCATTTTGTTACATCATTCAATTGCCTCAATTGGCTGAGCAGTATGAATGCCATTTTGTTAGATCATTACAATTGCCTCAATTGGCTGAGCAGTATGAATGCCATTTTGTTACATCATTCAATTGCCTCAATTGGCTGAGCAGTATGAATGCCATTTTGTTACATCATTACAATTGCCCCCATTGGCTGAGCAGTATGAATGCCATTTTGTTACATCATTACAATTGCCTCAATTGGCTGAGCAGTATGAATGCCATTTTGTTACATCATTACAATTGCCTCAATTGGCTGAGCAGTATGAATGCCATTTTGTTACATCATTACAATTGCCTCAATTGGCTGAGCAGTATGAATGCCATTTTGTTACATCATTACAATTGCTTCAATTGGCTGAGCAGTATGAATGCCATTTTGTTACATCATTACAATTGCCTCAATTGGCTGAGCAGTATGAATGCCATTTTGTTAGATCATTACAATTGCCCCCATTGGCTGAGCAGTATGAATGCCATTTTGTTAGATCATTACAATTGCCCCCATTGGCTGAGCAGTATGAATGCCATTTTGTTACATCATTCAATTGCTTCAATTGGCTGAGCAGTATGAATGCCATTTTGTTACATCATTACAATTGTCCCCATTGGCTGAGCTATATGAATGCCATTTTGTTACATCATTACAATTGCCTCAATTGGCTGAGCAGTATGAATGCCATTTTGTTACATCATTACAATTACCCCCATTGGCTGAGCAGTATGAATGCCATTTTGTTACATCATTCAATTGCTTCAATTGGCTGAGCTATATGAATGCCATTTTGTTACATCATTACAATTGCCCCCATTGGCTGAGCAGTATGAATGGCATTTTGTTACATCATTCAATTGCTTCAATTGGCTGAGCAGTATGAATGCCATTTTGTTACATCATTACAATTGCCCCAATTGGCTGAGCAGTATGAATGCCATTTTGTTACATCATTCAATTGCTTCAATTGGCTGAGCAGTATGAATGCCATTTTGTTAAATCATTACAATTGCCCCCATTGGCTGAGCAGTATGAATGCCATTTTGTTACATCATTACAATTGCCTCAATTGGCTGAGCTATATGAATGCCATTTTGTTAGATCATTACAATTGCCCCATTGGCTGAGCAGTATGAATGCCATTTTGTTACATCATTCAATTGCTTCAATTGGCTGAGCAGTATGAATGCCATTTTGTTACATCATCACAATTGCCCCCATTGGCTGAGCAGTATGAATGCCATTTTGTTACATCATTACAATTGCCTCAATTGGCTGAGCAGTATGAATGCCATTTTGTTACATCATTACAATTGCCCCCATTGGCTGAGCAGTATGAATGCCATTTTGTTAGATCATTACAATTGCCCCCATTGGCTGAGCAGTATGAATGCCATTTTGTTACATCATTCAATTGCTTCAATTGGCTGAGCAGTATGAATGCCATTTTGTTACATCATTACAATTGCCTCAATTGGCTGAGCAGTATAAATGCCATTTTGTTACATCATTACAATTGCCCCCATTGGCTGAGCAGTATGAATGCCATTTTGTTACATCATTACAATTGCCTCAATTGGCTAAGCAGTATGAATGCCATTTTGTTACATCATTACAATTGCCTCAATTGGCTGAGCAGTATGAATGCCATTTTGTTACATCATTCAATTGCCTCAATTGGCTGAGCAGTATGAATGCCATTTTGTTACATCATTACAATTGGCTGAGCAGTATGAATGCCATTTTGTTACATCATTCAATTGCCTCAATTGGCTGAGCAGTATGAATGCCATTTTGTTACATCATTACAATTGCCCCCATTGGCTGAGCAGTATGAATGCCATTTTGTTAGATCATTACAATTGCCTCAATTTGTTACATCATTCAATTGCCTCAATTATGAATGCCATTTTGTTACATCATTACAATTGCCTCAATTGGCTGAGCAGTATGAATGCCATTTTGTTACATCATTACAATTGCCTCAATTGGCTGAGCAGTATGAATGCCATTTTGTTACATCATTACAATTGCTTCAATTGGCTGAGCAGTATGAATGCCATTTTGTTACATCATTACAATTGCCTCAATTGGCTGAGCAGTATGAATGCCATTTTGTTAGATCATTACAATTGCCCCCATTGGCTGAGCAGTATGAATGCCATTTTGTTACATCATTACAATTGCCCCCATTGGCTGAGCAGTATGAATGCCATTTTGTTACATCATTACAATTGCCTCAATTGGCTGAGCAGTATGAATGCCATTTTGTTACATCATTACAATTGCCTCAATTGGCTGAGCAGTATGAATGCCATTTTGTTACATCATTACAATTGCCCCCATTGGCTGAGCAGTATGAATGCCATTTTGTTACATCATTACAATTGCCTCAATTGGCTGAGCAGTATGAATGCCATTTTGTTACATCATTCAATTGCTTCAATTGGCTGAGCAGTATGAATGCCATTTTGTTACATCATTACAATTGCCTCAATTGGCTGAGCAGTATGAATGCCATTTTGTTACATCATTACAATTGCCTCAATTGGCTGAGCAGTATGAATGCCATTTTGTTACATCATTCAATTGCTTCAATTGGCTGAGCTATATGAATGCCATTTTGTTACATCATTACAATTGCCCCCATTGGCTGAGCAGTATGAATGGCATTTTGTTACATCATTCAATTGCTTCAATTGGCTGAGCAGTATGAATGCCATTTTGTTACATCATTACAATTGCCCCAATTGGCTGAGCAGTATGAATGCCATTTTGTTACATCATTCAATTGCTTCAATTGGCTGAGCAGTATGAATGCCATTTTGTTAAATCATTACAATTGCCCCCATTGGCTGAGCAGTATGAATGCCATTTTGTTACATCATTACAATTGCCTCAATTGGCTGAGCTATATGAATGCCATTTTGTTAGATCATTACAATTGCCCCCATTGGCTGAGCAGTATGAATGCCATTTTGTTACATCATTACAATTGCCCCCATTGGCTGAGCTATATGAATGCCATTTTGTTACATCATTACAATTGCCCCATTGGCTGAGCAGTATGAATGCCATTTTGTTACATCATTCAATTGCTTCAATTGGCTGAGCAGTATGAATGCCATTTTGTTACATCATCACAATTGCCCCCATTGGCTGAGCAGTATGAATGCCATTTTGTTACATCATTACAATTGCCTCAATTGGCTGAGCAGTATGAATGCCATTTTGTTACATCATTACAATTGCCCCCATTGGCTGAGCAGTATGAATGCCATTTTGTTACATCATTACAATTGCCCCCATTGACTGAGCAGTATGAATGCCATTTTGTTACATCATTCAATTGCTTCAATTGGCTGAGCAGTATGAATGCCATTTTGTTACATCATTACAATTGCCTCCATCGGCTGAGCAGTATGAATGCCATTTTGTTACATCATTACAATTGCCCCCATTGGCTGAGCAGTATGAATGCCATTTTGTTACATCATTACAATTGCCTCAATTGGCTAAGCAGTATGAATGCCATTTTGTTACATCATTACAATTGCCCCCATTGGCTGAGCAGTATGAATGCCATTTTGTTACATCATTACAATTGCCCCCATTGGCTGAGCAGTATGAATGCCATTTTGTTACATCATTACAATTGCCTCCATCGGCTGAGCAGTATGAATGCCATTTTGTTACATCATTACAATTGCCCCCATTGGCTGAGCAGTATGAATGCCATTTTGTTACATCATTACAATTGCCTCAATTGGCTGAGCAGTATGAATGCCATTTTGTTACATCATTACAATTGCTTCAATTGGCTGAGCAGTATGAATGCCATTTTGTTACATCATTACAATTGCCTCAATTGGCTGAGCAGTATGAATGCCATTTTGTTAGATCATTACAATTGCCTCCATTGGCTGAGCAGTATGAATGCCATTTTGTTACATCATTACAATTGCCCCCATTGGCTGAGCAGTATGAATGCCATTTTGTTACATCATTACAATTGCCTCAATTGGCTGAGCAGTATGAATGCCATTTTGTTACATCATTACAATTGCCTCAATTGGCTGAGCAGTATGAATGCCATTTTGTTACATCATTACAATTGCCCCATTGGCTGAGCAGTATGAATGCCATTTTGTTACATCATTACAATTGCCTCAATTGGCTGAGCAGTATGAATGCTATTTTGTTACATCATTCAATTGCTTCAATTGGCTGAGCAGTATGAATGCCATTTTGTTACATCATTACAATTGCCTCAATTGGCTGAGCAGTATGAATGCCATTTTGTTAGATCATTACAATTGCCTCAATTGGCTGAGCAGTATGAATGCCATTTTGTTACATCATTACAATTGCCTCAATTGGCTGAGCAGTATGAATGCCATTTTGTTACATCATTCAATTGCTTTAATTGGCTGAGCAGTATGAATGCCATTTTGTTAGATCATTACAATTGCCTCAATTGGCTGAGCAGTATGAATGCCATTTTGTTACATCATTACAATTGCCTCAATTGGCTGAGCAGTATGAATGCCATTTTGTTACATCATTCAATTGCTTCAATTGGCTGAGCAGTATGAATGCCATTTTGTTACATCATTCAATTGCCCCAATTGGCTGAGCAGTATGAATGCCATTTTGTTACATCATTACAATTGCCCCCATTGGCTGAGCAGTATGAATGCCATTTTGTTACATCATATTACAATTGCCTCAATTGGCTGAGCAGTATGAATGCCATTTTGTTACATCATTCAATTGCCCCAATTGGCTGAGCAGTATGAATGCCATTTTGTTACATCATTCAATTGCCTCAATTGGCTGAGCAGTATGAATGCCATTTTGTTATATCATTCAATTGCCTCAATTGGCTGAGCAGTATGAATGCCATTTTGTTATATCATTCAATTGCCTCAATTGGCTGAGCAGTATGAATGCCATTTTGTTATATCATTCAATTTGTAGGTTTTGTTTTGATAAGCGAGAACAAAAATTGACCAAGAATTAATTCAAATAGTTTGATGTAGAATTGCAACTTACAAATGTACAACAGCTATGCAAGCATATTACGGAATGAATGTATGCATCTACTACAGTGGATTAGCATTCGCTGCAATGTCCTGAAAGAATTAGTGACATACAGAAACACCAATAGTTACAATGTTTTAAATTCTATTAAAAATCAACAAACAAACAAAATATCTTGTCAAAATATGTTAAACATTAAACAATATCATTTTCAAACCTATTTTATTGAGAAAATATGCAAAATTGTGACATCACCAGCTAAAGAACTCGGATAAATCAATTCATTACGATCCATGGGCTGCATGAAAAGTGTGTCCTAAACACCCAATCATTAAGAGAAAACTGGTCAGGTGATCACATCACGTACCCCCACTTCCAATTTGCATTACTTGCTTACTCGCGCCCTAAATTATAGAATACAGTTTCCAAGATCTGCGATGTGAATTACGCATAAGTGATTAAACTAACTTAAATGACTGTTAGGCATGCAACCGAGTCTGGAAGTTCTCCTGCTATGCTTAAAAGTCAATATTACTAGTGGGTTGTTCCAATTAGTGGAGGTGAGATGCTGCATGCCTTATTAGATGGGTATACGCCCAATTTGGACAACTTTTCAATGTGGCGGCTTAATCATCATGTTGTTTATATTCCTATATGACAACTGTATTAGAAAAGAAGCTGACAACATTATTAAGTCTTTGCCATACCCCTGAGCTGAGAACGACATCCTAGTAACTGATTTTGAAAAAGTTAATTCATACAAATTTCACACAGATCCACGGGCTTCTTGCAGATTATTACATGCAGTGATGGTGATTTCTTCTCAACATTAAGAGAATGGGGAAGGGGAGAGGGGGTTGAACCCAGACAGTGGTGTAGCCAGCCATTTAGGCTTGAGTCATTTTTAAGGGGGTACATAATGATATTTGTCCCCCTACAAAATTATTGGGGGGACATGTTCCCCATCCCATCCCCCTGGAATAACCGCCTATGACCAGAGATCACATTAGAATTTTTTGTCTGGCGTATTTGGTTACGACAAGCCCTTGAATTTCGGCGTATTTTGTAAATTTGCCATCGTATTTTCAGGGCACTGCATAATGTACAGGGCACTCGTGTTAGCGAAGCTTGCAATTTAATTAATACACACACTTGTGTAGGCCTGCCTCACTAAAGTAAATGAAAGTTGTGCTTAAAATACCAAAAACATAAAAAAATCGGACTATTATTATTATCATAAAAATATTAAGAAAAGGTTCATACCCAATCCTTGTATAATGTTGATTGTTGAATCATGAAATTTGGGTTAACAATCCCAAAATAAACTAGAAAATACTTTTGTTTATCGTATCCAAACTTTCATGAGGTTTTTGTAAACTTTCACCAATTGTCAACGATAATATACTATTCAGATCTGGAACACGCCTACTTCTTTACAGTATAGTAACTTGACTTGCAGATTGTGATCACTTCACAGATACACAATCAACACAATACAGGAGGAAAGTAGAATCCTAGCTAATAATATCGTTGACAATTGACAGCCTGCTTTCAAAACAACATCAAAAGTTTCACGTGCACTGTACAGTGTAAGTACATCATGCATAAGGCCTATGTACTAGCCTATATGTGTTTATGTACAGTACTAAGAGCATGTTGAATCATTTGGTCGTTAGTCTCGTAGTTGTGTCATTTTCCTTTTTCTTTTATTTATAAGTAGGCCTAATTCAAAATCATTTTTGTGTGAAATAAAACGTTGAATCGCATCAGAGAGGTAAGATGTTCATGATTTTCACTCTGGCGTAAAATTTCACTTGCTATTTCTAAATCTTACGATGCAGGTACAGCCTGTGTTGTAAAAAAATTCAGCCATGGCGTAATATACGACAAATTTGTCGTTAACACGATCTCTGCCTATGACTACATGATAATTAATGCATATATTACAATCTCTTGTTTCTTTTACCAGCCATACCTCTGAAACTAAATAACATTTTCTCAATATGTTTTACTTTTATGAATTTAATAATCTTGTCGAATGGCAATCTTTTTTAGGTGTTGTAAATACTAAAAACTATTTAAGATTGATGATTAACTAAAAAGCAGTCCTTTCGAGCCCCACATTTTTTTCCCTTGTAAATCTCAGCTGGTCCACCTTCACTCATCCACAATAATGTCTTTTATTTCTATCTTTCTGATTTACAATCTTTTCTAGGTGTTGCAAATGCTCAAAACTATTTCAGATTAATGATTAACTGAAAAAGTTCCTTGAGCCTTACATTTTCCCCTGCATATCTTAGCTGGCCCACCACTCCAAATGATCTGGAGACTTGAGTGCATGTCTGTCTTTTCTATTTCCTTCAGCCCCTGTTGAGTTACGCTGAACTGAAGGTCATCTTAGAGTCTACCCATCGTAGTCCCCTGATCAACTCCGATGAAACCCTTCAGCCCCTACTGGAGAACATCCCGGCTTACTTCAAAGACCTCATACAAACATTGCAGTCCAAGTTTACCCTGTTATCTCGCTACTTTGAAAGCGAGGACAAGGTGATCCACCAGCTTGCAGTTCTGAATCCTAACTTTACTGATATGATTGTCCTGCTCACGGTTGATACGTCAGACAACGTGGTGGTAAGTTGGAATTGCCATTATTTAGTTTCCAACAGAACATCGTTTTTGAGAGACAAACTTTTTAAGGATGCAAAATACTTACAATTGAAGAATATTGACAATATGGAGAAGCTGAGTAATCAGTTTATTCATTCATATGATTATCAAAGTTTTACAGTACATAATGATTGTTGGCATGGCCACAAAATAAGGTTTGAGTGGCAAAAAAATGGGGTTGCATCGAGAGAAAAGATGCCAGTAGCACTACCAGAACAAATTTATTGGCATGATTGAAATTGTATGTATAAGTGTGTACTGCCTATGGTGGTACTGCGCACGCAAATCGTGTGCCACAACGGCGTGGGGCGCCAGGGGGCAGATCCCCCGGAAGCCCTGATGTTTTTCGTGGTTGATATGGCAGAAAATTGCTTAAAAATCATGTCAATATACACCAAAACCATTTTGAACTTTTCAAATTTTAGGATTAGGAGGGCACGTGCCATCCCCATACTCCCCCTCCCCCTCCCCCCCCCCAGCGCCACTGAGGGTTGCATCGGGAAACAAGATTGTCACATCAGTAAACAATGGTTTTGAACCACAAAGTAATACACTACACTGCATTAGCATTTAGAAGTAGGGTAGGGGGATTGAATGTGATTTACTTAGTACCACCATTAGGAGGAAATAATCTAGGACCAAGATGCCTGAAAGGGGCCTAAAGACTCAAAAGTCATCAGCATTATTTAACCTTCATCTTAAATTGTCAGAAGCACGATCAATTTTGTCATAAAAGTTCCTTTACATGAGTTCCCAAACTACACCGGGGTTGGGTTGCCTTTGCTGTTGGTCTTGATATACCATCCCTCTTTTATGTGTTCAGTAGTGAACTGTCTTAGGGGTGCGAAACTGGGAAACATTGGGGGTGGGAAAGTAAATTTAAGACAACTAGGGTAAACCTCCTCTATGATTTTGAAGTGGTGCAGCAATAGGCTTGAGAGAAACTGTGCTGATGACTTATATCAAATTAATTGATGTGTTTTAATGATGGGATTCTTCAGTTGGGATCACCCCCACCTATAATTATTTTGTTCTCTCAGGAACTAGAGGCTGTATATCGTGGAATGCCGGGGTTGGAACCATCAGCAACAGAGAGCCCCAACCAGCCTGAAATCAGTTGCCAAAGACACATTGAGAGCGTCATCAATACCATAGCCTTTCACTTGTGGACATCAATCATTTGAAGGAGGAGAGTGAAAGCTTTCCCAATCTTGAGCAGCTATTGGGAGATGTCAGACTCCACCTATGACAGGTGATCATGGACGTATAGATAATACACCATATCAGCAGGGTTGTTGATGACTTGGGTTTAAACACTGCATGGTGTTGTATATGTTGGGTGCTGACTGTTAACTGAGCCATGGCATTGGAAATCTGCAGGGTACTCATTACTGATAGACAATGCTACAGATTATTTTTACTCTTGTCAATCATGTGATTGAAGGATGATATCTGTGAAGGTGTGGTACCTATGTATGTCAGTATTTGTATCAGTGGGTTTTTGAGATATCCCCCAAAATCTGCATCTATTTAATAAATGCATGGTATTGATGGGCATCTTACACAAGCAATTGACTTCTCGGACTACTTTAATAGGCCACACCCAACATGGTAACTGGGTGGGGCAAACAAACCTCAAAACTGCAATAGCTAGCTATACTGTACCAGTACTGCATAGGATTTTTGCCCACTTAATTATGCAGATTTTGTTGCTAGGCAAATTCGTGCGGTAATTGGTTGAAAAGCTGTCAATCAACTAACTCAAGAGAGGTCAATTGCTGGGAGCTGGTGTATTATTCAAGAGTCCCTACAATATTAAAGCACAATGGTAGTAAAAGTTTCTCAGACCTTAATTGTAAAAACGCTTTAGTTAAGTGGCCATTTTCCCATCACTACTATGTAGAAAATAGAGAAAACTACCCAAAAATCCATTTGAGTTTGAAAGATATCACAAGCCTATTATTAAAGGATTAGTTCAGAGGTCAAGCATGTCTACCTTATATGAATGAGAACTTCAAAAGAAACAAAATAGTGAAGAAAGCGTTCAAAAATCTTATTTCGTTAAGGATATATCAAAGTTTAAAGTTTAGTATCATTTGTGTAGAAACGACTTAAATCAGAGGCTAGTTGTGATGTCATAGCCTCAGATTCCTCAAAGTCTTGATGTATCCTATCATATTTTGTCCTGTGATTTTGCGACTTAAAAACAATAAATTTTCTTTAAAATACATTAACAATTGTTAAGAATGTGAGGATGAAGATGCCAACTTTCCATAGTAGACTTACTACACCAGTCACTTCTACACAGATAAGACAGCTTTAAACTTGAATATCTCCTTAACAGGATAAGATTTTTGATTGGTTTCTTCACCATTTTGTTTCTTTTGATGTCCTGTTTCATATGAGATGGACTTGCCCGACCCCTCAACTAATCCTTTAAATAACTGGCAGATCAGTCAGTTTCAGTAGTAGTAATTTACAATCCTATTTCAAGAAATTCTACTTAATGATAAAATAGTTTTAAAGACCAAATATTTTGAGAAATATTTTAACAAATTACAAAAAATACAGAGATAATATCATTCATTTCTTCACAGGTTTGATCTCCTGACAAGTTTTGAAATATTTTCTATGTGTATGTTATTGTCCACTACCATATTCATGTTAACCTTTCCTGCTGTTCACCTAATGCAGCATTTCTTAATAGGCGGCCCGCGGGCCAAATCTGGCCTGCCATACAATCCAATCTGACCACGAACAATAGCCGTAGCGGAAAAAATCCGAATGAGATCTGTACAAATTCCAAAATACTCTTTATTTTGATTTTTCCTAGGCAGATCAGCGCACTATAAAATCATGGCTTATGAAGCAAAATGTTATCTTTAGTTCCGCTATAAAATGGCGCATCAATGGAAGGCTGATAAGAGAACCGCCAACATCTGGCATACATCCTTCTTAAAGCACATGCTCTCAGCTTGTAAATTCAGGGATTGTTTTGAAGGGTTTTGTTGGTCACGTGACACTGGTTTTGCCATGCGATTGGCCCGCGGCCTGAAGCTGTTGTTAAATAATGGCCCTTGGAAAAAATTATTTAAGACCAAATGGAATGATATCATTCGGCTCTTTGCTATTGGGGGTACATGCCTCACTGAAAGTTATTACACATTTTGTGAGATGTATGTAGATAATAAAATCCACAGGGGAAACAAATTGCTCTATGTAAACCTGACTGGGTGTTGGGGTTTAACATTACCTCAATGTCATGCACTGCTTTCAACATCCTTAAAAGGAGGTTAAGGAGTCTTGCTCGTAAGGTACTGGGTTTAATTCCTGTCGTGAGCACTGCATTGTGGCCTTGAGCCAGGCACATAACTTTACTTGCTTCAGTCCACTCGGCTGTAATGCGTGAGTACCAGTACTGCTGGGGAGTTAATCTGCGATGGACTGGTGTCCCGTACAGGGGGAGTCATGTACTCTCATCTGCTTGCGCTATGGAAACCGGGGATAAGTACCGGCCTGATGGCTGGTATGGATTTAGCTTTAGTATCGTTAGTGAAATTTTACCAGTAAAGTTTGAATTAAATCAAAATTAATTGGATGGTGGAGATCTAAGGTTGGTGGAACTACTGTATGGGGGATGAGGTCAGAGGGGAAGGGGGTACTGAGATGGGGTTTAGGGGTACATAAGATGTGGTTAATGGGGTTACAGAGATGGAGTTACAGGGGTGGGGTTAGAGGTGCAGGGATAGTAGGGAATTGAGTGGTGTGGTTCGCAGTTTGGGTCATGTGAGGGTGTCAGTCAGATGTTGCTATTAGAGTTAACGTGTTGTGTTGGAGGTAAAGATGTGTTTCACAGTGGTAGGATATGTTTGTTATCTGTAAAACAAATGAGAACAAATTATATCTGCCTAAACAATGTATCTTGCAGTTTCTAATGTGAGTTCCTGCTAAAAAAAAAATATCTTTAGAATGTTGTCATGGTCTTTCAACTTACATCAATTTCTATGTGTTTGTTCTTCTTTGTATGATGCAAGAATAATTGAAAAAATTGATTTTCATGCACCTCTATATTTTAATCTTTGTTAGTTTATCAAGTTTTCTTTTGGGGTAAATAAACGAGTATAAACAAAACAAAAAAAAGCATATATGCGAAAGCTTATTTAGATTGTTCAGGAAAGTCAGTTTGACACATATTATTACATTTTCACAGAATGTATAGGCAATAAGAATCCTTATATTTGTAAATACGGAATGACAGAAAGTACTTCTAAAATGGTTTTTAGATGAAATATATATATTTTGTTATGCATGGTATTAGTGAAATATTTTCAAGATGTAGCTCAGGTTGCTGAATTATACCCAATTATATGTTACCCCCTCCCCTCATGATTATTTTGAAGTGAGGGATCACATTTTTCTCCACCAAGTGAGTGAATGTGACTATAATTCTTCTCATCAATTAATTCAGAAAACCTTTTATTGTGTAAAACCCTACAAAGACGACACCTTGCTTTGAAGGTTAACACCTTTGGGATTTTTTTCACTCAAAAAAAATTTCTGATACAAGTGGCATCACCAGAATTTGTTAGTGTGTGTCACTGCCATATGGTGTGTTTCACTGCCATATGGTGTGTGTCACTGCCATATATATATAATGTGGGGTCAGTAAAATACTTACGTTAATGCTAATGTTTTGGGCCCTTTTTTTTTTCTTCTTTTTTCCATACTTTTAGACACACAGATGTTTAGCTACCAGGCTTACATAATAATGGCTATATTAATATCATTGTGGTTATGATTAAGTACATACACAACAAATACATTTATTTATATTTTATGGAGAGCAAGTGAAATCTTGAAATTGTTCATATTTTAATGCTGATGTGGATCTATATTTGTCAAATGTTATTTCGTTGTATGAGGTCAACCAAATTAGCTCTCATTGCGAATTGGCATTATGATTGTAAAGAGTCAGTATGTTAATTATAAGAGAAATTTATTAAAATTATTAATAAGATTTATTAATTTATATAATGAATTGAAAGTTTCCATTTTTCCTATAACAACAGTTATTTGTGTTCAGGTGGGCATGTTTATGTTTAAATACTTAATTTTCAGGTTATTGATTTAATTTCTTCTTAAGATGAACAATCTTAAATATAAACTTGAAATATATATACATTTCAAAAGGAAACAGCTGTTTATTTCATTCAGATTTGCTGTGAAATGGGCGAAACGTTTTTGCTATTTTCTTCCAATGAACCTCATGTTGTTGCTACCTGTCCATCTTTAAGCAGGTATATCCCAGTATTTAAAGTAGGATATAAAGTGAACATCACTCTTAGGTAAGGACTTTCCTTTTAACCGTTATGGATGTGACTGACATGATATTACTTTAGGTTACCACAAAAATAGGTATGATTCCCAATTTACCATCTAAATCTAACGAAGTGTACCCCAAATACTTACCAGTCTAAAACCCTAATGAACAATCACAACCATGAAGATTTTTTGGAGTAAGCTTTCAATATCTCTACAAATGAGATCTCTCCCTCACCACAATCTACTGAAATGAAAATGGAATTCATTTTGCTGAGGTCTTTGTGATAAAAGAAAACACAAGATATTAAATATCTTCTTTTTTTTTTTATTGTAAATAATGCATTTATGACACATTATGAGTATGTGAAATTCATTAGATTCGACTGAAATATATTAAGTGTATATTGCATTTGGCAGACTGGTGCCTGAACAGTAATACCGCATACCTTCAATGAACAGCAAAAGTTAACTATATCTCTTATTTACAACTGTCAGCGTAATTTGGCATGTTACAGAAATGCTATGCATATTAAATGATGTTCTTTGTCAATTCCATGTTATTGTTCCTACCCTTAAACCAAAGATGCACTTACAAGAAATAATCAACTTCATAGTGGTGATCACAAACTAACAAACTAGGGTAATTCAAACTTTGTTGCATGCACAATAACTTATGTGACAAGGTGCACTCGACCGAACAGTGAGGATGCCCGTTTTTGCAAATTTCACAGATATATTATCCACAACAGATTGAAGAACTTCATGCTTCCGTAACAGACAACGTGAGGGCAAAGGTCACTTCAATATTCATATTACCCAGAAAATTGGCTATACCGTTGCGTGCTAGATAAGCATTCAATTTAAAAAATAAGATTTTTCAATTTCTAAAAAAAACTCCCTCACTTTTTGGTCTAGTGCCCTTTAATGATCCCAAGGTCCGGTGTAAAACTAAATTGAATGAATAAAGAGTTTTCAAAATAGTATTTCAGTTTCTGCTCTTACCAACAGCAAAAATTACGGGAAATTCTAGTGTAGCAGCAAATTCTAGTATAGCGGTAAATTCTAGTATAGCGGTAAATTCCAGTATAGCGGTAAATTCTAGTATGGTGGTAAATTCTAGTATGGCAGTAAATTGCTATATAGAGTTACTGAAATTTTTTATTATGTGTTTCTTTAATTCTTGAACTAAATTTTAAAAGAATTTATCGGTTACAATTATTTCAACCAAATTTGTTAAATAATCATTTTTGATAACGGAATAAAGTTGTTATTATTACAAGAAACACATTTTGCACAAGTTGTACCGCTATGCTAGGATTTTACCAAAATGATCACGATGAAAGCCAAGCAACACACTCCTGAAGAGTTTATCACATGTAGGCTGTTATGATGTGTGCACATGAACCTTTCCCTAAAATAACTAACTTCCATATTATTATTCAAATGATCGGAATGACAAACTTGACAGCTGTAGGCATTGGAAATGAATTTACACTCCCCACCCATTATTAAATCATCCCCTATAGAACAGTCTGCAACAACTTGAGATAAATTGGAATAATATATACTATAAACAGCAAAATTGGCTTCATATCTTACAGCATTTTGAAGTTTCAAGCCTTATTATAATAAATTATGTAAAAAAAATATTAAAATTTGTGACATCAGAAAGAGAACGAATGCCTATGAATTTATAATGTTAGCTACGTTTTTCAATCCTTCACCAATGTTCCTTGATAGGGTGCAGTTTAATATGGCCACATGGTTTTAAACCTCCATCTCCATCAATTAAATTCAGCAAGAGAAAAAGTCGACAGATATTCAGTGATCAAAATTTAGGACAAATTTAAAGAATTTACAGTAAAGATTTTCAACTGTCTTTTCTTTCTTACATCATAACTGTTGCATGCATTAAATATTCTTTAAAAGTTTGGTGAGCCATAAATTTTGGAACTACACATGTCATGATTTAAAGACTTCTTTATTTCTAGTTCTGTCCTGTGAATATAAAATCTCTAAACTGTCCATACACCTTTCAAGTTAAGACTTTATTTATGAGTAACCAGGGAATCAAAGGAGAACACTCTGTAGTACAATTATTCACAAGATGCCCCGCCCGGTGCAGGTAGTTACAGGAGAGTAACATCCATCTAAGCCATAGGTGCTTATCCCCACTTTCCATGGCACAAGCAGATAAGAGCACATGACTCCACCTGGACTGGACACCAGTCCATCGCAGGCTTCATCCCATCCTACATGCATGTCCCACATTAATCCAATCATATGTACCACATGACATCCCTTACTGTGTCCCACTTGCGCATCCCTTCCTGGGTGTCACATGGCATCCCTCCATGTGTCCCACATGGCATCTTTCCCTATGTCCCACATGGCATCTCTCCCTACGTCCCCCATGCCATCCCACCGTATGTCCCACATCAGTGGCATCCCACCTTATGTCCCACATTGGATCCCACCATGTTCCACATGGTATCCCTCCCAATGACATCCTACTTAATGTCCCACATGGCATCACATCCAGTGTCCCCATGGCCTAGGAACCCTATTCCCACATAGCCTCCTACCACACATGGCATCCCAACCTATGTCACACTCTGTATTACTCGTGGCATCCCACCCCATGTCCCACATGGCATCCCACCCCATGTCCCACATGGCATCCCACCTCATGTCCCACATGGCATCCCACCCTATGTCCCACATGACGACATCCCATAGGCTCCATAAGAAGTCTCATCCTAGCTATCACACTCCCTGATTGAGCATGTATGAAAGTGTCAGTTCATATAATAACTTATATGCAAATAACCTGTTGAATAAGAAAAAAAGGCAGTCAAATAATTATGCCTGACAGTTCTTGGTGTATACCACATGGTATATATTATATCATATGGGCCCCAACAATGTCCCACATTGCATCCCTCCCTATGTCCATATGCAGCCACATCCTGTCACACTATGACTGAGCGTACTAAATAAAAAAGTCTGGTCAGTTCATATACTGTAGCAATGTTATGCAAATGACCACAATAATAAAGGCAGAGTTTAATAATCATGCCTGATACAACCGTTGGTGCCCAAATATTTTGAAGGATTTTAATCTCCAGTGCTATGAGATACACCTGAGGATCTTTGAAGAATATTGGAAAATTATATTATTTTACAGTTATCTTCTAAGGAAATATCAAATGTTTTGTAGATTCTTTAAAGAAATTAGTCTTTAATCTGTCTTAAGTGTCTCTAAAAAACTAACATTTTGTAAGGAAATTCTAACCTTCCATAAAAAAAATCTGAAGAAACTAACTTTTTCTGAAGAACTCTTAAGAAACTAACATTTTCTGAGGTATTCTCAAAAAACTTTTTTGAGAGGAAATCGCCATCACATAGGTTCGCATTATGCATACTCACCAAAAAATGCTTCACTTGATATTTACCCTTTTTGAACATTTTAACGACAAGGATAAAACTCATTTAAAAAAACTCTTATTATGCTAACATTTGCTGTTTATTCACCTTCGTTAGTCGGAATACTTCGTGGTTGTATAAAAATAGAAGTGCTTATTTCAGAAGAAAAAGCTGTTTATGAAATTTCATACCCCCTCTTAGGTTACATGAGTAATTTGCCACTTCTTCCAAAACCAACAATGTTCCTCCGCACGAACTATCAACTGCCCCAGAGTATTTGGGGGTCTGGGGAATATGAGGGGTTGGAACAATGAATGAGCTCTCAATTACCTACAGCGAAAATATTATTTTGTATGAACCCTTGAGCAACCGACCTTTTAATGTGGTGACATACATTTAATTCCAGAACAATTACTAATTGGCCAATCAGTGTTAAGTGCACATTGGACCTTTGTATTTCGACCAATCAAAACACACAAATTTGAAACCTCATAACCTCTACGATAGAGACCATAACAAACTTTTAAACTCAAGTAATTATGTGTTTTACACAACCATGTATCATTCTAAAACACTACAAGCTGGCACCTAACCGATATGATTTCATATAAGTTCCTGTTGAAATGGATTTTCTTTACGACTGCAATATACAAAACACAAGGACTTCTAGGATGACACATGACCCACTCACCCCAGTTTCCCCAACCCCATGAAGACTGATCTTATCAGATAATTTCTCACTATTTTGTTTTCCATAGAAAATTGTGTATGAACTTGTTACAGAGCTGGCTCACGTCAAAAAATAAGAGAAATCCACAACATTACTGGAAAATGGATTGCAACATAGCATATCAAGTTAAATAAACCTACATTATCACCCTCATTGCTACCCTCATTACCCTTATTTTGCTCCAGGCTCTATTAGTATGCTTTCCTAGGGCAAAAATGTATGAAATTAAATACGATTTTGTTTAGATCTGACCTTAATTATACAGTGCATGTTATCAGAAGAATTATGCCATTTTGCTCCAGGCTCTATTAGTATCTAGGAATAATGCATGTGATTATCAGAAGAAAAATTAATAATATCAGAAGAATTATTACTGCACTAATGCATGTATTACCAAAAAAATTGAAAATACCCTTACTGACAATGTTTTACTGACAGTGAAATATTCTGTGAGTTTAAAACAAAAATGAACATTTCTTATACTTAAGACTGTAAGGTTCAAGAGCAGATGGGCAAAACACATTCTTATTTAAACAGTGTATGTTATACCCCAAAATGTTTCATCTCAAAAATTGACAAAAAATTTAACATCCCAAAAATTAACAAAAAATGTTTCCAGTAATTAAGGAAAAAGCAGTAATTAATCTTAAGAGAAATACACACAAAAATTCTTGATTTTGCCTTTATAACATCACATTGTAAGGTCACTTTTCAACACACTCATGCAATCTTTGACATGACACCTTTAAAGGAGCACTTGGTCAAGATGTGAGGACATTTTCTGGGGTCCCTATAATATTTGAAAACACTTTTTCTTACATGAGATGGTACTGATACCATTTGAATGTTCAAATCAACCGTAATCATTTCTAATAAACAGTTAATTCCATTTTTAGCGAGACCTGTAATGGTACCGGATTCGAAATTAATAATAACAATTTCCCATGGTTTTGAATAAAGGTGTTGAAAATCTTCCCAGGAAAAATGTAGTGAATACATTTTTATATACTTCCCTCTTTTGCAATTCCATGTACTTTTCATTGCACAATTACATGGGGGACATTTTTAGAGCACATATTTAACACATATACTGTTGTTTACTCAAGAAATCTAAAAAACTATATGTATATATATATATATTTTTTTTTTTTCCTTCTTGCAAACTCCCGTTTTTCCATCGGTTATACCCACTGGAACCCTCAATTTAATCCAGCTCTGTCCCTGTTATTTAAAAATTCCTATGATTTTGGCAATTCGAGACACCATTTAATTTCAAATGAAAGCTTTATTGTGTGCAGCTATCAAACAACTATCTGTTAGCAAATTTATCAAAAGTTACATCCCATCAGGCCTGGAGGGCAAATAAAGCCGGTGCTTGTTCCCGGTTTCCATGGTGCAAAACAGATGAGAGTACTTGATTACCCCTGGATAGGACACCAGTCCATCGCAGGTTAACTCCCCAGCCGAAACTGGTACTCATTCCACAGCTGAGTGAACTGGAGCAGATGGGATAAAGTATCTTGTTTAGGACACAGCACAGCACCCAGGCTGAGATTTGATCCCGGTACGTTTTGAGTACAAGACCGACGCCCTAATCACTGGGCTACTGCACTCACGATAAATTTACCAGAGCTTGAACCCAAAAATATGGAACTCAATTTTTAACAAAATAAAAAACATAGTTTTTGATCCACATAATTGATTTTGTCCAAATGATGAAAAAGAATTTGCTTCAAGTGGATTGGTGAATGCAAACTACACACTCTAATGATACAGAAAACACGGACAATGGAACACTTTTAAAACACTGCATAAAACAAAAACATGACATATATACACAATGAATTAATGCAATTATGATCGCCTGGTTAATTGAGATGTAGTGCCTGATCTACTTAAATTTGTTCTCCCATTCTTTCACCATAGAAGTGCTTCTTGTTCCACCAGATGTGGGTTTGTACTGCAGCTCCTGTATAAGAAGAGAACAAATAATGATGCATAAAGATCAATTCAACAAAAACAAAAAAATTTTTTCCCTTCATATATATGTATGGAGGGTATTCCATGATGACGCCACAGCTTTATTTTACAGAGGGCAAATTAACACGCATGTGTATAGGAAAAAGACTAAAATTTGATGATAATATCAGGGAAAACAAATTTTCATTTCATCACACAAAAGTGATACAGGATAACTGTAAGTTTGGTTAAAAATAACCAAAAGTATAATTGATTGTTAACTGATTGTTGAGAAACCAAGGATAGTTTTTTTACACCTATAGGACCAAACGACAGAAACCACCCTTTAAGATTTCAAGCATGCTGAAAGCATGTGTGACATCATCGAAGAGTGAACACACAATTACAATGACAGGAGTCGTTGCCTGCGTATTCGGTTATGATAGTAACAATGCTATCACGAAACGCTTAATACGACCGAGACGAGAACACAAGTACGACGTATGGACAGACATAACATCGACAACCAAGTCAATGTCCACGGCCTTTGATAACCAGTTGTGGTGCACTGGCGTGTCTACCCAACCCAGGCTTGAACCCAGAGCCTCGTGGTCTATAGACATGTATGATAACCGCTACACCACAGTTTGACGTCATGTTGAATACAGAGATTATAAACACATTGATCAGCATGCCAATATTTTGCCCCCCAAATCAACGGACATTTCACTTCGCAGTGCTTTCACAGTTCGTTGACCTTAAATTTTCAACATACTGATTGTACCACTTTTGGAAAGCTATAAATGGTGTTGTGTACACTGTATATTATGTGCACACATTTTTCTTATTCATGCAATTAAGTACTCAAAAAACACAGCAGTTGTGCACATGACACTGATATGTCGAGCAACATTAAAGCGCACATTTTTATCCTGATGTTTTTATCTGGAGGTAAGGGTGATAATTTTTTCATGTTTTTTTCTTCCAGTATACCAGGTGTCAAATATCTTTGGTGTATTAAGCATTACTAAATGAGTATTTTCCTAACAATGCATTTAAGGAATGTTCCTGTGAATTTCATTCATATGATAAAGTACTATTAAAAAAACCAGAACTAAAAAGTGTTGTGGTTCCGATGCTTTTTTATCCATCAGCTGATTAATTTGCAAGTGTCATTGCATATCATGGAATAATTGTTCCAGAATATTTATTCATAAGCCACAACCACCATGCATGATGCAGATCAATAAAATAGACATAGCTATTGACAATACTAGCCTATGCACAATAATTAACAACATTATCATAGCAAGTATGATGCAAAACAGACATACAGTTGCTTATGTATCATATTTGAAGAATTTTAGGTTAAGCCCCACCTACTCATTAATATGCATGGTATCACCACCAAAACTAATAAGGCACATGCACAGACCATGGGCTATGTGTATCACATGACTTGAATCCAGTTTATCATTCTTTGGACACCATGATTACAAGCTTTTTTTCAGCAAAATCGTATTAAACCCCGCCCACTATGCTACTAATGAAATTCAATGTTTTTACAACATGAACATGTACACATTAGTAAACATCATAACTGTACCAAATATGAAACAAAATGTATGTGGTTGTTATAATATGAGCATTTCAAAATTTTTACATTAAGCCCCGCCGACTCATTGATATGCATGACATCACCACTAAAAACAATAGGGCACATCTACACACCATGGGCAATCTGTGTATGACATGGCTTGAATCCAGTTTTTCATTCTTTAGATATCATGTTTACAAGCTCTTTTCAGCAAAATCATATTAAGCCCCGGCCAGTATGCATACTAATAAAATTCAACGTTTTTATATCATGAACATGTACACACTAGCTAACATCATAACTTTACCAAATTTGAAACAAAACAGATATGCAGTTGTTAAAATAAAAGCATTTAAAGATTTTTGCATTAAGCCCCGCCTACTCATTAATATACAAGACATCACTACCAAAAAGTTTAGGGAACATCTACGGACTATGGGCTGTATGTATACCACAACTAACATGAATGCACTATACCGTTCTTGGGTTATAATATTTACGAGCTGGCCAACACACACATACACCCACCCACCCACATGCACAAACACCCATACATACATAAACACATGCCATTATGACCGCATAAGTTCCTGATGCTATCACATTGGAACCAAAAATTAGAGAAAAAATATTCTGTTTAGGATTTATTGCACTTCAAAGATTTCACTTAAGTGTTAAAAAGTGACCTTGCAATGTTAAGTGTGATGTCATAATAGCAGATTCAAAATAATTTTGTAATTCTGTAAAGAGTGACATCACCCTTCCCTCCTGTTCTACAACTCACAGACCCTATTACATGCCTAAGTGTATGGTTGGCCATGCGGGTCATAATGTCTCTAATGTTAAGGCCTAACCAAAATCAATTCTTATGCCGTAACAATTCAATTTCAAATGTCTAAAATGGGTCGCTAATTGGTCATTTCCTTTACGTGTAAAAATAGACATAATTTTACGCATAAAATTAATTTTCAGACCTCATTTTACGTCTAAGAAAAATTAATTCATACGTCGTACCAATTGTTTCTTACGTCATAACACAATCAGTTCTTAGGTCATAACAATTCCATTGCATACCTCTAAAACAATATGGCTGATTGGCTGTTTCCTTTAGACGTAAGAATAGAAAATTAGTTTTCACGTGTAAAATTATGTCTATTCTTACGCCTAAAGGAAACAGCCAATTAGTGACCCGTTTTAGATGTATGAAATAAAAAATTCTGACGTAAGAATGGATTTTTCTTAGGCGTAATATTAGGAGATGTTATGCCCCACATGGCCAACCATATAAGTGTTAGAGTAATCTCATGGAGAAAAATTAGCCCTATCTGAAAGCTCAAGCTGGATATGCCACTGCCAAGAGTGATATAAAAAAGTTGTCTGCTATTGTACAAAATCTTTAAAATATATTGCTTATCTATGAACTTAGCAAGCAATCCATTCTACCTTCATACTGTCATTTGATTCAAAATAAATAACACATACATCTAAATAATCAATGCATACATCTAAATAACACATACACTAAATACATCTAAATAACACATACATCTAAATAACACATACATCTAAATAACACATACATCTAAATAACACATACATCTAAATAACACATACATCTAAATAACACATACATCTAAATAACACATACATCTAAATATACATCTAAATACATCTAAATAACACATACATCTAAATAACATACATATACATCTAAATAAATACATCTAAATAACATCTAAATAATACATACATCTAAATAACACATCTAAATAAACATACATCTAACTAGCACATACATCTAAATAACACATACATCTAAATAACACATACATCTGAAAAGCAGAACCATCAAGTGATGTTCCTCTTAAAAGGCAATGTTTATAAAATCTTTTAACACCCAACTTGCTTTTCGAATGATTCACTCACTATCAGGCGAGTCTGATTGAACATCTGGATGTAAAAACAATGGGATTAATCATTGTTTTCACAACTAGTTAAGGATTGTTAATAAACCCCTGAATAGAGAGAGATGGCTCATTTCCTGATGGATATGATTGTACTCCTATTAATCAGCTGCTCTCCTCTGCCTGAAGTAAATGACCAATGCAGAAAGCAGACCAAGCTTTGCAAAAACTTTATAATGCAAATGATGATACTGTGCAGAAGTTTAATCAAATCAAAAGTGGGTTTGCTGTGCAGGAAATGAGATGCGCTGTGCAAAAAAGTGGGTTGTTCTGTGCAGAAAAGTAGGTTGCACTGTGCAGGAAAGTGGGATGCGCTGTGCAGAAAAGTGGGTTGCGCTGTGCAGAAAAGTGGGTGGCGCTGTGCAGAAAAGTGGGAAATGCACTGTGCAGAAAAGTGGGTTGCACTGTGCAGAAAAGTGGGTTTGCGCTGTGCAGAAAACTGGTTTGTGCTGTGCAGAAAAGTGGGATGCGCTGTGCAGAAGAGAAAAGTGGGTTGTGCTGTGCAGAAAAGTGGTTGTGCTGTGCAGAAAAGTGGGTTGCGCTGTGCAGCAAAGTGGGATGCATTTGCAGAACAGTGGGTAGCGGTTGCAAAACAGTGGGTAGCGGTTGCAAAACAGTGGGTAGCGGTTGCAAAACAGTGGGTAGCGGTTGCAAAACAGTGGGTAGCGGTTGCAAAACAGTGGGTAGCGGTTGCAAAACAGTGGGTAGCGGTTGCAAAACAGTGGGTAGCGGTTGCAGTAAAGTGGGTAGCGGTTTTGCAAAACAGTGGGTAGCGGTTGCAAAAAAGTGGGTAGCGGTTGCAAAAAGTGGGTAGCGGTTGCAGAAAAGTGGGTAGCGGTTGCAGAAAAGTGGGTAGCGGTTGCAGAAAAGTGGGTAGCGGTTGCAGAAAAGTGGGTAGCGGTTGCAGAAAAGTGGGTAGCGGTTGCAGAAAGGTGGGTAGCCATTGCAGAAAGGTGGGTAACCATTGCAGAAAGGTGGGTAGCGCTTGCAGAAAGGTGAATAGCGGTTGCAGAAAGGTGGGTAGCGGATGCAGAAAAGGAAGTGGGTAACGGCTGCAGAAAAGGAAGTGGGTAATGGCTGCAGAAAAGTAAGTGGGTAACGGCTGCAGGAAAGTAGATAACAGCTGCAGGAAAGTGGGTAACGGCTGCAGAAAAGTGGGTAACGGCTGCAGAAAAGTGGATAACGGCTGCAGTAAAGTGGGTAGCGGCTGCAGAAAAGTGGGTAACGGCTGCAGAAAAGTGGGTAACGGCTGCAGAAAAGTGGGTAACGGCTGCAGAAAAGTGGGTAACGGTTGCAGAAAAGTGGGTAACGGTTGAAGCTCAGATACAGTTATATTTCACTTGCTCACCAGTAGAGAATAAAAAATAACTTCTAATTAGTTTTTGAGGGCTTTGTATCAAAGGGGACAAAAAGGACAGTAAAACCCCCATGTTTCCTAGTCAATACTTTATGAGCAACATTTGGATAAATCATATATTGCCACTTTACTCCTCCCCTTCCATACAATGTGAGATAAATTCTACTTTAATTTCAAGAACTACTTCCTTAATTGCTTATAAAATTATCATTTTTAACTGAAAATTTGCCAAACTGACCTCATACACGGCCCTGGCTTTGGTACCCCCAAAGCTCCTGCTCGCCGTTTTGACCGGTGGTGGTTTAGCTTCCGGATCCCTGGGTGACGTAGGTCCTCCAAACACTTTGGTTGTTGGCGTTGTTGGCCCAGCAAGTCGCTCCTGCTCTCTCATCTCCTGCTCTTTGCGAATGCCTCTTCCTTTTCCTTTGTTGCTCGAGTTCAATTTCAATGAAAGATTTTCTGTGTTGTTTCACCACTCTGGAATTCACACCTGGGGAAGACAAAAAACATTAAAAAAGTGAGTAAAACAGAAGGTTTTACTTTCATTATTTGTTCATTTCCACATTTAGAATACAGGCCCATGGCCTGGACATTTTGCAAGAGGGGGCACCTACCTTTCTCCACTACCTTTCTGGTTTTTTTGTTTGTTTGAAACACTGTGCATACTGCTACACACTGCACACATTGTGCATACTGCACATACTGCACACACTGTACTCTGTGCACACTGCGCATACTGCACACACTGTGCACACTGCGCATACTGCACACTGCACACACTACGCATACTGCACACACTGCGTATACGCATACTGCACACACTGCGCATACTGCACTCTGTGCGCACTGCGCATACTGCACACACTACGCATACTGCACACACTGCGTATACGCATACTGCACACACTGCGCATACTGCACTCTGTGCACACTGCGCATACTGCATATACGCATACTGCACACACTGTGCATACTGCACACACTGTGCATACTGCACACACTATGCATACTGCACACACTATGCATACTGCACACACTGTGCATACTGCACACACTGTGCATACAGCACACACTGTGCATACAGCACACACTGCGCACATTTTTGCAAGAGGAGGGGCACAACTCCCATGTCTCATGCTGGCTACAGGCCCTGTTAGAATATACAAACATTCGGTTAAAATTGATGTAAACCAATGAAACAGTTGGACCAAGGATTGCTACGGAGGAACAAAAGCTGTATGGCGTTAGATTCACACCCGTAATTTTGCTGTTTATGTAAATGATTGCTTAGTGAATTAAATGTTTGTTTGTTTGTTTGATGAGGTCTTAACGGCACCACGACAACGAAGGTCAAATTGTGCCTGAGAGGTCAGATCATTTTAGAGGTAGTAAGGAAAGAGACCAGGGGAAGAATGAGAGAAATTCAAGAACAAAAGCCAGAAAGCTGTGATCGAGAGAGGAGGTGCATGGGTAAAACTAAAAACAAAGTAGAGAGGGGGTGGAAGAGGAGGATTAAATATGGTTGTAGAGGGATGCATGCTGAAGGAAGGAGACTATTTTATCTGGAGGATTTTTGGAAGAACTCAGCAATTGAGTTGTGGGGATGAGAGAAGCTCTGGGAAGGTTGTACAGGGGCAAGCAAGGAGAACGTGTTGGATTGTAAGGATGCAGTGGCAATTGTTACAGAGGGTTGGGGAACCAATAAGGAGGTGGGAGTGAGTGAGGTGGGTGTGACCAATTCTAAGGCGGGTAATATGAGCGTTGTCGTACGAAAGGTTGTTGATGGTGGATTTGATCGGGATTGTGGGCTGGATAACATGGAGTTTGTTATCAATTTGGAAGTTCCATAAGGTTTGCCAGCGGTCACGAACAAGAGAAGCGATAAGCGGTTTGATGTCAGAGAGGGTTTTGGGAAAAGGGGAAGGGAGGGGTTAAGGGCAAGCTTAGCGGCTGTATCAGCCCTGTCATTGCCAGGGATGCCAACATGGCTGGGTATCCAGAAGAAAAGAACACTTTTCCTGCAGAGGGTGGGAGAAAAGAGTTTCCGGAGGAGGAGATGGCAGGTGAGGTTATCCCATTTAAGATTGAGTAATGAAGTAAGAACAGCCTTTGAGTCAGAGAAAATGGCAAAGTGACTAAGAGGAGAGTACTCAATAAAGTTGAGGGCGAGGAGAATGGCCTTAGCCTCGGCTGAAAAGATGGATGAGTGGTCAGGAAGTCTGCTACTGAGGGTGATGTCTTGGATGATGGCAGCAGCAGCTGTCTTGTTGCCTTCCTTGGAGCCATCAGTATAGATGGAGGTGTAATTTGAGAGTTGGTCTTTGATTTGGTTGTGGAGATTGATGAAGAGATTAGGGTGAGTTTGAGTTTTGTTATAAGTGGAGAGGTCTAGGTGGACAGAAGGAAGGGGTGGCCCAAGGCGGAAAAGTGGGCCAGGAATAGGTGCCGAGAGTGGCGGGGTTGATGCCAAGTTGAAAGAGGTCTGATTTAATGCGTAAGCTGAAGGGGGCGATAGGGTTTTAGTCCTATCAAAGAGGGAGGAGAAATTGGGGTACCTAATGAGGTTGTAAACAGGGTTCTGGGTGTTGGTGAGGACTCTAAAAGCATAGGAGAGGCTAAGCTTTTTACATCTAAGTAGAAAGGGGGTTCGTTGGCTTCAACATGAAGGCTAGTGATTGGGAGGTCCTGTAGGCTCCTAGACAAAGCCTGAGGGCTTCATTTTGGATGGTGTTAATGTGGTTGAGGTATGAGTTGTGAGCGACACAGTAAACAATATTGCCATAGTCAAGCTTGGCACGAATGGTGAGCCTGAAAATTTTGAGGAGAGCATAGCGGTTCGCTCCCCAAGTAGTGTTGGAGAGCAGTCGGAGGAGGTTGAGGGAGCTATTGCATTTTAGTTTCAGGTTACCCAATAATACAACCCTATTCATGTTTTTCCCCTTACCCAATAATACAACCCTATTCATGTTTTTCCCCTTACCCAATAATGCAACTCTATTCATGTTTTTCCCCTTACCCAATAATACAACCCTATTCATGTTTTTCTCCTTACCCAATAATACAACCCTATTCATGTTTTTTCCCCGTTTTACAGCATCTTATGGGGTGTGGGTCAAATGTAACACAATTCAGGCAGATATCACACTGTATTTCTACACCTAATCCAAATCATTTCAACACTAATCCCAAGCACCCATGAAGATGTATGGTACTGGAACCTAACACACCTTGTATTAGGGGAATGACAGAAACATAATTGAATTACACTGTGTGCATTAAGACTCAACTGTTAATTAATAAATTTGCCATGTAGAATGTGGCAGTGGGAAGGGGTTATACAATTAAATAAGTATTTCCAGACAGAATAAATACAGTCTTCATTTAAAACTTCCAGTATTTAATATTAAATATGTGACAATGAAGATGGGGGACCAAATACCTTCTCTGATGGTTAGGGCTGGCAATCTGTCACCCATCCTGCTACCATTCACTTCTTTCTTTTGATAAGGAACCCCCATTTTGATGTCAACATGTTAGTTTTTTATTCAAACACTGCTGATGGAAATGACTCATCCTACTTAATCGCAGAGTAGTGTGATGTGCCCGAGGCATGTAGCACTAGACAGAGAGGGTGACAATACATTCCGCATGACTCATAAAATCATGCAAGTCCGTTAATGAAGCTAATAATCAGCTCCACACGAGAGCGATCTACATCACGACTTACATACTCGCCTCTTACTCTTCAAACCTCACGTGATATGGAAGAGGACGCTAACATTGAAGTAGTCAATAATATATGGTCAGTACAGGAGAAAGACATTTCAAAGTTTTCTCTAGAAATGACTGGTTTGTCCAAGCAACTGGGCACAATCACTTTGCTCTCATTTATGTATCACATAATCCTACTCAAAATGCTCTTATTTTTGATAAAGGTATTTTTTGAGAAATTTGTGAATGGATTTAATTCCAAATGTCCTTTTTCTAACTTATCACAAATGAAAAAGTCAACATTTACCACTGAATATTACTTATTCATATTGCCTCATCTTAAATATGACTGTTAAAAATACGTCTAAGGCAAATACCTACAAACATGTATTTTTTATTGAATTTTGTTGGGTCATTTTTGTTCTAGCTTGTAAAGAATTGAACAAAAATACTGTATTTGACATACCCGGGGCCCTTATGAAAATAGAATTGCACTACTTATAAGGCATGTTGCACTACTTTTAAAACTTACACTTAAACAAACTAAGATTGTTAACTGAACGAATAGAGGCAGGCAGTTCATTCCAAATGGATGGACCTGCATAATAAAAGCCACGGTCACTTAATATTTTACACTTAGTTCCTAGGACAAAAAGAAATTGAACAAGTTTTAGGCCTGAAGTTTTATCCTAATAAGCGCCCATGCACGGGGCAGTGGGCAGTGTATAGTATAGGGCATGGTACAGTGTGCTATTCGAAGTGCATTGAACATATATGTGAACTGGTTCTATATTAACCTCACAATAACCACCACAAAAACATCCCGCGTCACACACGCAAAATAAGCAAAGAATGTAGCAAAATTTGAATATTTAAAGTCTTCATATTATTCAAACTACATATGTTTTCAGTCAAAAAATGTTGGGTGGGCGCTTATTAAAGCAGGGTGCTTAATAGGTTGAATACAGTAAAGAGAATTACAAAGATTAATCAAATTATCAGATCATTGAATTTAATCTGTTTTACAGACATGTGAGTGATGATTTATAAAAGAAGCTGAAATTGATCACTTTTCTCATCAAAATAGCTATCTAAGTATTGTCAATTATGCAGAATATTGGTGAAATTAGCTTCAACAATAGCTGCCATAATAGCTGCTGAAATTGATCAATTTGTTTATCAAAATAGACAAGTATTGTCAATTATGCAGAAAATAGGTGAAATTAGTTTGGAAAATAGCTGCCATTAGCTAAATAGCTAAAGTCTCACATGATGAAATTGATCAATTTTCTCATCAAATTAGGTAAGTATTGTCAATTATGCAGAAAATAGGTAAAATTAGCTTGAAAAATAGCTGCCATCAGCTAAATAGCTGAAGTCTCACATGCCTGGTTTTAAACAATTTACTGGGTCTAATAGATGATTTTAAAGAGCTAAAGTGCAGCTTTCAGAATTTTGCTAAAGTGTAGTTTGAGAAAGGTGCGTGCAAGCAATTAAACTGATCTTTCGAGCCAGTTAACTCCTCCTCAGCACTAACAAGGGGTCAGGCATGTTCATCTGATATAAAAGACTCCAAAAGAAACAAAATAGTGAAGAAAGCATTCAAATCACTTATTCCGTTAAGGAGAGATATTCAAGTTTCAATCAAGTTCTGCCTCACCTGTGTAAAAATGACTGGTGTAGTAAGTTTACCATAGAAGGTTGGTGCCCTTATCATCACATTCTTAACAATTGTTAATGTATTTTAAAGATTTTTTTTTTTTTTTTTTTTAAACTATTTGAATTAATTTTCCTCACACCACCACTTAAGTAGTAAATTCCCTTACTAGATTCTGTTTTACAAGTTTTCTGACATAACCAAGAAACTCAAAAGAAACTAAAGGTGAAAAAAGCATTCACAAATTATATTCAGGTAAGGAGATATTCACTTTTTTTTACTTACAGATTTGACTGAAATCAGACCAATTGTGTCTCCTACTTTACTCCTAACTTCAGATTCATCAAAGTGTTAATGGAATTAGTAGTCCCTTTACCATTTTGTGTCTATTAAATAAAGTCCTCTTTCCTTTAAAGGGTTAGTTCAGTGGTCAAGCATGTCCATCTTATATGAAAGAGGACTCTCAAAAGAAACAAAATGGTGAAGAAAGCATTCACATATCTTACTCTGTTAAGGAGATATCTAAGTTTAAAGTTTTTTGGTATCGTTTTTGTAGAAACGATGTCATAGCATCAGATTCCTCAAATTCTTTATGTATTCCACCATATTTTGTCCTGCAATTTTGTGGCCTAAAAAAGCATGGGATGTGTCAGAAACGTAGTAAAACTGAATCTAGTAAGGGTATTCATAAAAGGCCACCTGAAAAAAGTTTTGAGGAAAAATAATTTACATAGTACAAAATTAAAATAAACTTTCTTTAAAATACATTAACAATTGTTAAGAATGTGAGGATGAAGACGCCAACTTTCCATATTAGACTTACTACACCAGTCGTTTATACACAGATTTAAACTTGAATATCTCCTGAACAGAATAAGATATTTGAATGCTTTCTTCACCAGAGAGAGAAAGAGAGTTGAACACACAATTACAATGACGGGGTCGTCGCCTGCGTATTCGGTTATGATAGTACAAATGCTATCACGAAACGCTTAATACGACCCGGACGAGAACACAGGTACGACGTACGGACAGACATAACATCGACAACCAAGTCAATGTCCACGGCCTTTGATAACCAGTTGTAGTGCACTGGTGTGTCTACCCACCCCACGATTGTACCCGGGGCCTCGTGGTCTGTAGACAGGTATGATAACCGCTACACCACAGTAGGTAGATATTTCTTCACCATTGAAAGTCCTCTTTTATATAAGATAAGACTTGCTTGACCACTGAACACTTTTAACACTTACAATTGACCAGTGCTAACAGAGTTTTCCTCATTAAACTTGAAGAGGATAGCAATCCTTGTTATGCAGCAGAGGATGTCCCTTAAAGGCAGGTGAGGAAATCAAATCAGTTTTGTACCTGTTATCAGATCACAGCTTAGAAACCTATCAAGTGTTGAAAACTACAGTATTATGCTCCATAAGAAGTTCATTAGTTCAGGCAGGGAGTTGAAATCTATTCCAAGTCCCTCGTTCAGTTAGCTATCACTTCAAGGGAGCTGTTATTGGGATTATAAGACCTAACTTTCTTTGCAAGTCACGCTGTTTTGAGGGGGAGTTATGGCTTAATCTATAGCTCCATGATCTAATCCTCTTATCTGCTGGGTTGAATGGTCTCAAGTGTGGTTTAAAAATGTGACACAATTTGTGGTTGTTGTTATTCTTGAGAAGTCTTTACAACCATTTATCAATGTTTTGTTGTGGGGGTGCAGTAAAATGTTGACTTGTATTGACAAATAGGATAAGGACAAGTTGGAAGTTTGAAGGTGGGGTTGAAGGAAAATTACAAAGTCTAAAAGATACAGTAAGTCTGAGGATAAAAGTGATGCCATATCAGACCAGAACCATATCAGACCAGAACCATATCAGACCAGAACCATATCAGACCAGAACCATATCAGACCAGAACCATATCAGACCAGAACCATATCAGACCAGAACCATATCAGACCAGAACCATATCAGACCAGAACCATATCAGACCAGAACCATATCAGACCAGAACCATATCAGACCAGAACCATATCAGACCAGAACCATATCAGACCAGAACCATATCAGACCAGAACCATATCAGACCAGAACCATATCAGACCAGAACCATATCAGACCAGAACCATATCAGACCAGAACCATATCAGACCAGAACCATATCAGACCAGAACCATATCAGACCAGAACCATATCAGACCAGAACCATATCAGACCAGAACCATATCAGACCAGAACCATATCAGACCAGAACCATATCAGACCAGAACCATATCAGACCAGAACCATATCAGACCAGAACCAGTGCACCACAACTGGTTATTAAAGGCCGTGTACATTGACTTGGTTGTCGATGTTATGTCTGTCCGTACGTCGTACCTGTGTTCTCGTCTGGGTCGTATTAAGCGTTTCGTGATAGCATTGTTACTATCTTAACCGAACACGCAGGCAGCGACCCCGTAATTGTAATTGTGTGTTCACTCATCGACGTCGACCAGAACCAAAAGGTTTTGTGGTTCCGATGCTTTTTCTTCCATCAGCTGATTGATTTGCATAATTTGTATTAACTGTCATGTCATTGCAAATAATGAAATATTTGTTCCAGAATATCTATTCATGAGCCAAACCCACCATGCAGATCAATAAAAACTTGACAACATTAGCATTTGCACATTAACAAAAATTATCATAGCAAGAATTGATGCACAAACAGTTGCTCATTTATCATATTTCAAGAATTTGTAAGTAAGCCCCACCTACTCATTGATATTTTTTTTTTTCTTTTTTTCAGTGTTTTTTTTTTTTTAAACATATTTATTCAACTTCCAAAAACAATAACAATCAACAGCTCAAGAAATATACAAAAAAAGTGAAGGTTTTACAAAGTAAACAATTTCAAAGAAAATATAGAAGAAAAAAAAAGGGAAATTATGAATTACTGTTACTTTCAAAAATGTATCTTTAAACAATGACAAATAATCATAACTTCTTTTTTAACATAAAAGTTTCTTTCCATCTCGAGCATCATCTTTATAGCTGTTTTAAATCTATAAAGAGTAGGTATGGTATTGGTATATTTACATGTGAAAATAAAATATTTAGCGTGAAAAATAATGTAATTGTATTTATAATAGTTTTCATCAGTATAACCAAAAGCAATAACTTTATAATTCAAACTTAAAGTTACATCACTTAAAGTATCAACAAAAACGTCATTCCAAAACTTAGATGAAATATTACATGACCAAAATAGATGCTTGAGGGTTTCACTGTCATTACTACAAAAGGAACAAAGGTCATTATCTAGTATTTTTAACTTGTGGAGGTAGCTATTTACAGGAAGTATTTTGTGAATGAATTTAAATTGGAAATAATGGATTTTTGTTTCGCGGACTGCTATAAAACAATTAGAAAAAATAACCTGCCATTCTTTGTCATTGATATTAATGACATCACTACCACACCATTAGAACATATACAGACCATGACTCATCTGTGTGTAAGAGATATTTTCCCCCTCACGACCCATCTTTATCTTTTCTCTTTATGTCTCTTTAACCATACAGTTATTTACCAGCTTATATCCTAGCAGCATTAGTATTCAGTGATTACTCCTCCTAGTGATATACTTATTCATTCATGCAAATTATCTCCTCATTCACCTATTTTATTCCTTATATGGATCATAATGATACCTCTTACAATGTACTTACTCACTATTCGAAGAAACATACTTGTGGTTGACCCATTCTTCACTGACCAGCCAAATCCTCACTTTCTCCCTTTGTTAATGTTTTTCACTTCGTTTTATAATACAGTAATGTTCACTTGTTCTTATAATTCTGTTGAGTAAAGTTGCATCAGCTTGTGATTTGGAGATTTTGAGTTAAAACATGATTTAAAGTGTTGAATTTAATTTGTGTTTGCTGTTTTTGTTATTAAGTGAAATATTCCATGTAGCTCCCCACCCTAGCCTCCATCCTGACAATGTGGAGTTAGAGGGGCTACATGTGTATGACATGTGGCATATATCCAATCTACCGTTTATGAGATACAGTATGATGTTTACATCCTTTAGCACTTTCATATTAAGTCACACCCACCATGCATATTAATGACATCTGGTGATAACATAAGCATGTACGCAATAACCAACAATATTATCACGCCCAATATGAAGCAAAACGGATATATACTTCTTCATTTATCACATTTTTCAAAAAAATTTACTTAAGCCCCGTTCACTTATCAATACGCATGAAATCACCCATCACATTACGCCCGCCCATTTTGCATATTAATGAAAGTCAATGTTTTTATACAATTAACACATACACACTAGTTAACTAGTTAACATTATTATAACAAATATGAAACAAAACAGACATGTGATTGTCAAAATAAAAGCATTTCAAGATTTTTACATTAAACCCCGCCCACTCATTAATATGCATGACATCACCATACAAAAAAACAATAGGGAACATCTATGGACCATGGGCTATAAGTGTGCCACATATGACTTCAACAGACTGTATTGTTTGAAGATATCGTGATTACAAGCTCTAATTGACAAAACCACATTAAGCCCCGCCTACTGCACATATTAATGAAATTCAACATTTTTATACCATGAGCAAGTGGACACTACCTAACAACATTATTATAGCACATACCAAGCAATGTTGAAATTTGAACATTTCAATATTTTAACATTAAGCCCCACCCACTCATTAATATGAATGACATCACCACCAAAAACAATAGGGAACATCTTTGGACCATAGGCTATCAGTGTGCCACGTATGACTTGATTCCACTGTATTATTCTTGAGATATCGCGATTACGATCTAAGCGTCACACCACATAGATAGATACACACACACATACACACGCATGACATCTTGACTGGATAGCTTTCTGATGCTATCGCATCGGAACCAAAAATGCTCCAGATTTTGATTAGTAATAACTCTGAATCTACCAGAGCTACTGTCGTAATTTAAAGGCTATTCTGTTCAGAATGTAAAGCTCTTTAGTGTGTATAAATTCTCTACCTCTCCAAATACCTTCAACAGCCTTTTTGATGTAATGTCCGCCGGTATAAAAATGAACTAATCCACAGGGTTAGGACCGTTCCATTTCTACATCCAGCGTGTTACTTTTTGCATTGCAGTAAACCTCTTGAAATTGATGAATCTAGACGTCTGCTCAGCAATGCACAAAGCTTTAGAGAAGCACAGTCACCAGTTACATGTAGCTCCTGATACCTAAGCGTCACTGCTTTAACAGCCACAAACGGAAAACTCGTGTTTGTTTTAAAGATGCTCAAAGCTACAGAACTTTTCTGTTTTACATCCTGTTCAAAAGAGCTAAAATTATGCAATCTACAGTCTTTAGAAATGATTAAACAAAAAAAAAATATTTATATTGCCCCTTAGTCCATTAATTGCTAAAAATGAAGCAGAAAGCAGAGGCGTACTTCATTCAGTGCCATAGCTTTGTTGTTTCAGAGGGGTCGCCCTGCCCGACCAGGCGCCCACCCCACCCCTCTGTTAGCCAGCCCCACCCCTCCCCACCCTCTGTTGGCCAGCCACACCGCCTCCTCACCACCCTTGTGGTCCACCCTGTCCCTCAGAAAAATTATAATTTTATATTTGATAAAATTCTTTTAAAATAATAAACTTAATGAACCTCATAAATGAAATGTTGCATACAGAACACAGAATGATAGCATAGTAAGAAATTATCCTGTTTGGCTCATGAATGGTCCTAATCAGTCAGAATAGTTTCATTCTGAGGAACGATTATCCCAGTGCTTCACCAAGGACTTAAGCCTCAATAGGGCCCCTGGACCCCACACCAAAAAGGCGCGGCACTTTAGGCGCACATCAATGTGTTGTTCAACAAATCTAGCACCCTGCCCCTTTTTAAATCAAGATAGGGTCTGTCAGTTTGTAAAACTGTTAGCAGTTTGATAACAGCAGCAAGCTAAGCTACATTTAAACAGAAATCTGTGTTTATGTGTTTACCAACATTGAAATGTATATGGATATCTACACAAGGTTTTACTTTTACATCAGGCTTGGAAAAATCACTCGCCTACTCGCCATGGCGGGTAACAAACCACAACCAAAAGGTTTTGTGGTTCCGATGCTTTTTTTTCATAGGCCGATTGATTTGCAAAATTTGTTCCAGGATTTTTATTAATAAACCACACCCACCATGCAAATCAATCAAAATTGTTGACAACATAAGCAATTTGCACAATAACTAACAACATTATCATAGCAAGTAGGATGCAAAAACAATTGCTCATTTATCCTATTGCAAGAATTTGTCAGTAAGCCCCACCTACTTATTTATATTCACTACCACAACATTAGAACATATGTACAGACCATGACCCATCTGTGTGCATGATATAGCATAAATCTGATGTATCATTCATGGGGTACAGTATGGTGTTTACATCATTTAGCACTTTCACATTAAGCCACGCCTACCATGCATATTAATGACACCTGTCGATAACATAAGCATGTACACAATAACCAACAAAATTATCATGCTCAATATGATGCAAAACAGACATAGTTGTTCATTTATTTTTTTCAAATTCTTACTTTAAGCCCCTCCCACTTATTAATATACATGATATCACCACCAAAAACAATAGGGCACATCTACAGACCATGGGCTATCTGTGTAAAAAATATGACATGAATCCAGTTTAACGTTCTTGAGATACTGTTAGAATTGTTGTAGCAGGAGACAGGGAGGAGTGGATATCTCCATTCTGCACCTGAACTTAAAGGAAAACATTCATTTTGCATCCTTCCTATCAGGCTGGTAACTATAGCCTATTGGTTACCGCCCCCACCCCACACGACATACATTATGCCGAAACAAAAACTCTTTTTCTGCTTACCTGTTTTCTTCTCATCCATCTTATTTCGGAGCTTCACAACATTTTGACCAGTTGAAGCTGGGGGTGGCATTTCTTCCGTCCTTGTTTCTGGCTTGCCATTTTTGTCAACAATGATCACATTCGGGGTGTCATCTGGGTAGTCTGTGACAGGGGAGGTAACACGGGGTGACGTTACCTTTGTTTCCAGCAAAATCTGTAAAAATTAAACAGGATGGAATTTGTAGTCGTTAAAAAGTGGGGTATTATGTTTTGTTTCATTTTACAATTTCATAAAATATTTCCCACAAATTTACATAAGCACTGATAACTTTTTTTGTCAAACTAAGCATGTAAATAATATCATTGTTTAGCTATAGCATGCAAGAGAACTAACGACTGTTGGCAGCTTTTTATTTTGAATTTGCATGAACACCTAACTACTGCATATAGGTCTTTCTACCCTCCCAAAGCATTTTATTCCTGTTTGCTTGTACCCTATTCACCATTCAACAAGATAGGGAGCAAAAAAACGTTTTTTAAGAAAAAAGATATAAAATAGGAATTTGAAAGGTATTTTTTTTTTTTTTTTTTTTTTTTTGGGGGGAGGGGGGGAGGGGGTTAGAAGAGGCCTGAGCTGATACAGAATCAAATCAATTTAGCAAATATTATATTATTCTATTTCCTTTCATTAAAGATGAAGGCATAGGGTCACAATAGTAGGTGTATGGAGGACTGACAGGCCCCATTGACTTGGTTGTCTAAGCTATGGTGTCCATATGTTGTTGTACATGTGTTCTCGTCCGGTGGCATTAAGTGATACAGGGATGGCATTTGCTATTGCAGATTTACTTTTTCTGAGAGACCCTTATTACCTCCACCATGCCCCTTTTTCACATATATATATATTTATTCACAATAATATTTTTGAAAACTTTTTTGCCTTCTTTCCATGCCGACTACAGTTCCCCAATGTAAAAAGATGCAGGGACACTTCTTGTTGTATTGATTACTCCTTTATTTACATTTCAAGTGCCCTTAAACCTGCCCTTAAAGTGCCCCTGATGCCTTATAAATCATCAGTAACACCCTGCCCCTTTCTGGATGAAGCTAGAGGTTGCGAGGATGAGTAAGGGAAAAACAATCATGCTGCTAATTAAGAGGGTAGGTCAAATTTCTCTTATTCCCCCAAATGAAATCCCTCTTACTTGCAAATCATTTCATTTATATGGTAATATATATATATATTGGCATTTCAATGTTAGCAGAACAGCAAACCACCAGTTGATGCAACCACATTGTTTAAACAGGAAACCACCAATTGATGCAACCACATTGGTTAAACAGAAAACCACCAGTTGATGCAACCACATTGGTTAAACAGGAAACCACCAGTTGATGCAAGCACATTGGTTAAACAGGAAACCACCAGTTGATACAACCACATTGGTTAAACAGGAAACCACCAGTTGATGCAACCACATTGGTTAAACAGGAAACCACCAGTTGATACAACCACATTGGTTAAACAGGAAACCACCAGTTGATACAACCACATTGGTTAAACAGGAAACCACCAGTTGATGCAACCACATTGGTTAAACAGGGAACTACCACTTAATGCAACCACATTGGTTAAACAGGGAACTACCAGTTGATGCAACCACATTGGTTAAACAGGGAACTACCACTTGATGCAACCACATTGGTTAAACAGGGAACTACCAGTTGATGCAACCACATTGGTTAAACAGGGAACTACCACTTGATGCAACCACATTGGTTAAACAGGGGCAAACAGTTGAAACACGAGGGGATATTTTTCTATCGTCTGAGCTTCTACTAGGGTTGTGCGACATTGCCCTCTGTCATGTTGCCTAGCTAATGTCGGGATTATCTATAATATCGCGACATTGGGCCACTGAGAAAATACAACCAAGTAAGCGCTGTGTTCATATGCAAATCAAGAGCACTTTCTTTTATCATTTGTGATATTTGGTTGTACCTTTCAATATTTTTTGTGAGTGATTTGGTTTGGTGATTTCACAGCAGTGTGTACTGCTCAAGGATGCTACTTTCAACATTGTCGTGAATCAATGAACCCAATGTCGATATCAGGACATGAAGGGAATTGTCGTGATATATCAATATTACAGATATGTCGCACAGCCCTAGTCTCTACCATGTATTTAAACACACTTTTCATGTGCATGAAAGTACTGAAAACCTTTGTTGTATATGGCAAGTTCAAATAAACTGAATATTTCTAGTGAGTACTTAATATTGTTTAATTGCCCAATTTATTTAAAAGGGTCAGTTCAGTAGTCAAGCTTATGTGGTGTAGTGATTAATCACACTTGTATACAGACCACGAGGCCCTGGATTCAAACATGGATTGGGTTATGACACACCAGTGCACCACAACTGGTTATCAAAAGCCATGTCCATTGACTTGGTTGTCTATGCTATGGTGTCTGTACGTCGCCGTACCATGGTCAGTCGTACCATGGTCGTACTTGTGTTCTCCTCTAGGTGCCATTAAATGTTACAGGGATGGCATTTGCTATCACTGATTTACATAGGTGGCAACCTAGTCATTGTAGTTGTGTGTTCATTCGTCGTTGTCATGGTCAAGCAAGTTCATCTCATATGAAAGAGGAACTCAAAAAGGAAACAAAATGGTGAAGAAAGTACTTGAATATGTTATTCCATCAAGTTTCAAATTCTGTATCATGACTGGTGTAGTAAATCTACCATAAAAGGTTGCCACACTCATCCTCATATTCTTAACAATTGCTAAAGTATTTTGAAGGAAATCTATTAATTTTTTTTTTCTATTTGAATTATTTTTCCTCACTTTCTTCAGGTGGTAAATTATAATTATCCTTATTGGACTCCCATTTTACTTCTTTCCTGACATATCCAATTGGTTTTTAAGCCACAAAATTGCAGAAAGAAGTATGATAGAATACATAAAGACACGAATCTTAAGTTGGTGATGTCACAACTACCATATTTGATGTAATAAGCGCCATTGCTGTAATAAGCGCCCAATAAGCGCCGTTGCTGTAATAAGCGCCCACCCAACATTTTTTGACTGATAACATAACCCAATATCAATAATAATAAATGCTGTTTATATTTATCAATGTTCCATATTTTTTGTTTTTTTAGTCTAAATCCCTGTTAAATATTAATACAGATAATTTGAAAACTTAAAAATACTCAAGTTTTGTTACATTCTTTGCTTTTTTGCATCTGACGCTCGCGAGGTTCTGGTAGTGGTTATTGTGGGTTGGTACGTAGAACTTGCTCACATATATGTCCTGGGGGAGACGGGGTGGTACTTCCATATGTGAGTTTAATGTGCCACCCGAGCAGTTGCCTTTTTTCAGGATTTTCATACTGCAGGTCTCAATAATCATATAATTTTGTACTGCAGATATCAAAAATCACTTATTTTCATAGGGCAGGTATCAAAAATCACTTATTTTTGTAATGCAGGTATCAAAATCACATATTTTCATACTGCAGTTACCAAAAAATCTCTCATAATGCAGTCCAACTTTGAAATCCTGGGGCGGCACATACCTACCACTTCAGTATGGAAGTGCCCCCACCCTCCCCAAGACATATGTACAATGCACTTTGAATAGCACACTGTACGCATTCCTGGGCATGGGTGTTTATTAGGAAGAAACTTTGGGCCTAAAAGGTAGTGTAATTCAATTTTCGTAAGCACTTTATTGCGTCGGATAAGGTAGCGTCTTATTTCAGTCTTTTCTACACAAATATATCAAACTTAAAACTTTGATATCTCCTTAACAGTATACGATGTTGGAATGCTTTCTTCAGCATTTTGTTTCTTTTGAGTTCCTCTTTCACATGAGATCAACTTGCTTGACCAAGGAAACTTAGATGTTAGTTTACGTTTACAAAGGTACAAAGTTTGGTATTGGCCACCCAGTTTGAGATATTTCTAGTTTAGTTACACACTATTAGGCACATGACATTTAATGCCACATGCACAATTATTCAAACCTTCATGTGATGTACATTGATTGAAAGCTAGGATTTCAGTGAAGAAAAGAATTTAAGCCCTACAAATTGACGATATCACTTTGAACTTCCTGAACAAGTTCAGAGCGGATGACTTCATTATAACGAGGTTTAAAACAAAGACAGAATCTCCTGTTGGGTCATGGAGAACGTTTCCTCTTATTGCAATAAATGAAAAAGCAGATTCCAAATTCAATTTTTTTTTTTTCTTTGTACAATAATTGGGCATTATACTTTCTAGAATTGAGTTCCAATGTGAAATGAACATATGTCAGACTTACAGAACAGAAAGGCAAAACCTTCTATTTCACATAAAACTCTTCTTGTCCTCCCATATAGCATGCAGAGTTCAAATTAGACACACCAGTGGCATAAGTTTGGTGGTGAGGGACAGCACTGGGGTGGGTTGGTGACCCCTGCAGAGCTACCATCTGAGGCCCCCTTATCATAGTTATAATAAGGCCCCTGGGTCTTTTTAATACAGGTGGCTCATCGAGGCCAGGGGCTCCTTATCATGTACTCATAAGGCCCCTTCAAGCCTTCTTGTTACTAGTACATCATGAGGCCAGGGGCCCTTGATTGGGGACTGGCGCTACAGTGCCTGAGAGTACAGATAACTTACACCACTGCGGTACACACATGAGATTTCTCTCAAATGTAAGAGTATGTATGCTTCCAAAAATCTGACATATTGATAACTTTATCTTTATTGTAACTACACCTTGGAATTCTTTATATGCTTAGTTCAGTACAGTAGCGATATAATCATTTTTTTTTTTTCTTTTAAGACCTAAGAATGATTATATGAAGGACCTCCTTAAATAATCAGTTTAATGAGAACAAATCCTACATACAAACAGCAGCACATTAGAAGCATTCCGATCTGTGGACAGGTAACATATTATATATCATAATTTTGTTGTGATGTCACAAAATTGCAATAAAATTTGCATAATTTATTCTAATAAGACTCTTTGTTAAAAATGCTGTAAAATGGTTCATGTTCTACTGATTAAGATAGCTTATTCTCATGGTTTATAGCATATTTTCTTGCAATCAAGCTTGACAGGTAACAGGTATAGCATATTTTCTTGCAATCAAGCTTGACAGGTAACAGGTATAGCATATTTTCTTGAAATCAAACCATGAAAATAAGCCATCAAAATCAGTTAAACATGAACAAATTTACAGCATTTTTAATGAAGAGCCTTATTAGAATAAATTAGGCAAATTTTATCACAATTTTGTGACATCACAACAAAATTTCCTCATGTAAACAAATTGTTTAAAATTCTTTACCACTGTTCTTTGAATGGGAGGGAGCAGTTAGACATTACCCTCTCATAATTTATCAGGAGAAAAAAGTCTAATGATTTTTAGTGCCTGACTGAAATTTAGGACAGATTTTTAAAGAATTATATCAAAGATTTTGAAGTTGTCATCTCTTTCATATGTCACAACTTTTGCAATTATTAAAATTTCTTCAAACTTTGATTAGTCATGTAACTCGGAAACTAAACTGCCGTATAAATTTAAAGACTATTCTGTTCATAATTTAAAGGTCTTTTCTGGTGAATATAAAATCTCTACCTGTCCATATACCAGTCCAGTTCATACTCCATTTGGGAGAACAGTTTTGATTTCCCGATCAGGAGATACTTTACAGAAGTACCCCATAATGCATCTACCCAAATTCAAATTAGCTATGTAATCATATAAGAATCGAACAAATTTCGAGCGCGGGGAACTCAACCACTGAAACATGAAATGAAGGCATATAAATTCTCTTTTCACTGTGCGCTTTTGAAATCTACCACATGGAATTTTCGAAAAATTTGAAAAAAAATTGAAGGAAAAAAAACTGGAATTTGAAAAAAAGTGGTGACTTCTTAAAATGTGTTACTATTGCCAGTCACGCTTTAACAAAATTAAAACAAATTGAAGTTTTGTTCGGGAATTATTTTTGACTAACATTTGTGATAAATATCATACAAGTCAAAACAAACTTTTGAATCATTAACCAATTTTATTTTAATCAAATGGAATGCTAAGAAATAATACACTCATAAAGCGATTACACCAAAGCTCATCGCGAAGCTTCGTTATTGAATCGACTCATACTGCGCATGTCTCAATCTCCCGAACAGGCGAAATCTAAGATCTCCCTATCGGAAGTACGAAGCGGACTGTACACTGTACCTCTGATATTGTGCTTGCAATGTGCAGCAGAAACCTCTTTCATATATCTTCTGCTTCCTGTACTAACCAACAATGAGATTTTTCCTCAAATAATCCGAAGAAATTCAAAAAGAACAAAACCACAATTTGAGGAAAATTCATCTTTAGTCCTTTCTTGTGCATTTTTGATGCATTGACAAAATGCAATATATCCATGAAATAATCAATAAAAATAATCAATAAATATATAGATGCTTGGAAAACAGGTGTTTTAATACTAATGAAGGAACATACCCTAAAGACATATTCCTATAGGAGGCACTCTAATAATTTGACATTGCACACATTCATAGATAAGAATGCAAACATTATAGAGTAATACATTATACTCTTCAGAATTTTCCAGTTTCCATGTAGTTTTTACCATGACTTATCCTTATATTTATGATCAAATTTCAATTTTTTTTTTGCTATGCAGCAAATTCCACTTGTTTTTATCAGACACAACCTTCCATCAGCCGACCGAGTTCCCTGACATAAAGCAGAAAACCATAGTTGACACTAATGACTCTCGTACATCTCCTGTGGAGGCATAGCCAATTATGATCAAATTCATGTTGGACAAGTGGTATGATTAATCAATGAAAACTTGACAAGCTAAATGAGATAAGGATTACAGAATACATAATAAATCCACACCACTATCAAAAAGTGGGTTGAAACAAAACAGACATTATGTCCCAGGCCCAGTGGCGTAGCCAGCATTAAAAAAGTGAAGGGGAGGGGGTGGGGGGAGCCAGAAGGTCCTAGACTCCCCTCCCAAGACTGAAGTGTTCAAATTTAGCCCACTTCTGAGGGAAATTCTGTGGGGTTTTTTTAAGCAAAAAGATGATCCCAATTTGCTCAAAAAAGTGGTCCGGACCACCATTGGCTGTGCCACTGTGTCCAGGGGAAGAAGAGACTAGCCCCATCCGTTCAGGGTTGCATCAAGATTTTCCCAATGCCCCTTCAAAATGGGAGGAAGGTAAAATTCTCAAAATATGTTGTGTTATTAAAATACAAAATTTTCCTATAGATTAGAAAAAAGAAAAGGAAAAAAAGGTCCCTGAGGAGAAAATGAGTCCTTCCCACAAACATTTCCTTTAAAAAAGCCTTAATTATTAACATTGAAGCCTTAATTATTAACATTAAAGCCTTAATTATTAACATGCCAGTATAGCATTCACCTGAGATGCATCAATTGGACAGATTTCATAGCAGGTAAATGGAAAAAAGTCACATACATGAAAGAAAATCTGATATTAAGAAAAGACATATTTCATGGCTATTTTTCCATTAAAGATTATTATTATTTTTATTTTTATTCTTATTCTTATTAACAAATGTTTAAAAAAGTTTATGATATTATTAGTTCAGAAACTACATTTTTAAGTCCACTGTTTTTAATCCTCAGATCAGGAACAAAAATTAACCTAGCACTGACTTCTTTATTTCATGTAGCTAGTCAAGGAGGAAAAGTTTGTTTGGGGTGGGGTGGGCACGGGGATGGGGTGGGGTGGGCGGGGACGGGGATGGGGTGGGGTGGGGTGGGCACGGGGATGGGGTGGGATGGGATGGGGTGGGGTGGGGTGGGGTGGGGTGGGGTGGGGTGGGGTGGGGTGGGGTGGGGTGGGGTGGGGTGGGGTGGGGTGGGGTGGGGTGGGGTGGGGTGGGGTGGGGTGGGGTGGGGTGGGGTGGGGTGGGGTGGGGTGGGGTGGGGTGGGGTGGGGTGGGGTGGGGTGGGGTGGGGTGGGGTGGGGTGGGGTGGGGTGGGGTGGGAGGGGGCGAGTGCACCAACATCAAATTGCATTTTAAAGATTACGTGTGTTGAAAAGTGACCTCACAGTGTAGTGTGATGTCATAAAGGCAAACCCAAAACAAGGAATTATTATATTATTATTTTAAATAAAGTTTATTAAATTTTTTTGCACTATTTAAATGATTTTTCCTCACACTTTCTTTAGGTGGCATATTATAAATACCCTTCCTAAATTTTGTTTTACTATTTTTGACATATCCCATGGTTTTTAAGCCACAAAATCGCAGGACAAGCTTAGACACCCCTTTAAGATTCAGCATATGCCCGGAAATCCGCTTTAAAAAGTATGCTTAAATTTGCCAAAATGCTGTCAACATCAAAATACCACACTTGACACAATCCAATCTCTTCTAAAGCAAGTGTGTGTTGAAATCAAACTCTCAAAATAGAGCGAGTGAGAAAATGTAACTTTTTATCCCGGAAATAATATCATGTGGGTATTATCCCTCGTTACATACTGAGCATCGATCTGCAGCTCTGTTTGTGTGCACCAAACTAATTGCTTTGTCTATTCCCTATGGCTTCTAACAAGCATATCCAAATATGGATTTTAAAGGAATATATTTGATAAGAGGACAATAAAAGAAACAGATTGGTGAAGAAGAAAAAAAGAAGGTAAATTAATATCTTATTCCTACAAGAAGTTATTGAATTAAAAAGATTTTTGTCTACGTAAAAGAGATTGTTGGTCTGAGTCCAAGTCATCATTATGATGTCATCACAGCGCTTCCTGTATTATTCTTTATGTATTTCTTTAAAAATTAATTTTGTATTTTCTAAATGATTGGGAACATCTTTTTTTTTGCCCTTAAAAATTATTAAAGAATAGTGTAGGATAAAATTTACAATAATGTTTTCCAATCTGTTCTTGTAAATTATATTTGAATTATAAAAAAGTTGCCAATTAATTTTCAAAGAAATACATAAAGACTAGTACAGGAAGTGCTATGATGACATCATAATGATGACTTAAGACTCAGTACAAAAGTCATTTTTATACAGGCAAGAAAAATCTGTAAAGTTCAATAACTTCTTCTAGGAATGAGATATCAACCTGGTTTTTACTAATCTGTTTCTAAAATTTGTCTCTTATCAGATACATACAAATGAAATTCCATGGGAATTAATATTCCTTGAAGGCAAAAGTCCTCGCCATTTCAAAGATCATGTGTAATTTTCAAGATGTGCCGATAAGTCGGCAGGCTTGATAAAAATGCATTCTTTCTACTCTTTAAAAATAGGCTTTTGATAACAAGCAATATAAGAAGGTAAGTGATTTATCTGGTTCAAACCATGTTGTTTACATATCATCCACACAAAGATATTGAATGTAAACACTTGGGTATATCAAAAAGATACACACTGTCAAAGTTGATAACTTCTCATGTAGATAATGCTGCTTAAGCCTATATATTTTAAGGAGAACAAATATATATAGAGCAAAAAAAAAAAAAAAAAAAAAATTATTTCCCCCAAAAAAAGTATGATGATGTTGCAAATATGTAAACTTGTCTTGCATTGCTTACAAAGCTATAATGTAATAAATCTATCTTACCTGACTGAACCTAAAAGAGGAACCCTATGTTTGAGTGTATACTCTGGAGTCTCTAGGATATTCAAATACACTGTTCTTACACGTGATGGTATTAGGGAGTTGCTATTTAGAAGCTCCCTGATGGTACCTATCAGTGTTCACATTAAGGTGCAGGATTACCGCACATATTATCAAATTCCTGCTCAAAAATAATTAATAATTTTGAATGGGGTAAAATCCCCCCCTCCCTCCCTTCCCAAAAAAGTAACAAGTAAAAAAAGAAGGTAAAAAATGCCAAAAATGCCATTTTTTAAGCCTAAGCATTTCTTAGAATTTTTTTTAAAAGAAAACCCCTTTTTTTATAAATCCTCTAGAAATTAGAGAAGGAGGCACCCCTCCCCACCCCTAAAAAAAAAAAAAAAAAAAAATGAACTTTAGTATGTAAACACTGGGTACTAATAACCTACCTTTGATGTGCATGCTCAAATCAACTATAGCAATTTCCTAATAAATATTTTAATCCTTTTTTAATGACACAAACATTCAAATGTGACCTCTGTTATTTCAATGACCTCTGTTATTTCAAACTTCCTCCAAATTAGCATACAAAAAAGCTCCCACTTTTAGTGATTGAAGCTCCTTTAACTATTTCACAAACTATTGAATCTGCTCAAATAACTTTTCCATCTGTTTCAATATATCATCTACTGCTTGAGACAATTCCTACATGATAAATTTTTTTCCTTTCATAAAAAAAAAAATAGTTTCAAAAGAGATACAAAATATATACAATTGTTGGCTCCTTATTACTAAAAGCCTAATAAATCAGGCTAAAATAGTCTAAAATATGCTAAAATAAGCTAAAAGTATATCTATATGATTGCATCATATATCTTCTCTTTTTTTTTAAATATTTAGGATAACATTATTGCAGAAGTGTGAACCTAGTGATTACTTGCTTTCAAGATATCATAAACAACTTAATGATTTGATACGTAGGTCCCATTAGTGTTTCTCCAGATTATATTAAAGCAGTAAATCAGCTTAAAATATAAACAGCTCTATGTCTAATATCAAATGAAAGTTAAATGTAGTTTTAAGGCCTATGGACTTGATATAATCTTATTTGTTTCAACTATCTTTATAAAGAGCTTATACCATTTCTATGTAGTATTTGCATCGTTATGACCAGTGCATTAAATACCAGTAATGAACGACCATTATTATTTGATTTATTTCATTTTCAAAACACTTGTTTTTTTTTTTAATAAAGCGATAAAATATATGTAAACTTCTTTTTAGTTGTTTTTAGAAAACTTTATAAAAAAAAAGCTATAAGGTTTTGGCATTTTTGTGTTTATAGGTGTATTTTAATGCACGGTTAAAAAAAAATTGTACTCGCGAATGACCTTCCTAAAGTCAGGTCATTCTACTCGGGCCAAAGTCCCTTGCCCCGTGCATTAGATATGCAAATATGCACACTCTGCCTTAATTTGTAATCAACTTTAAGGGTAGAAAAGTGTTTTAAACTTGTTTGACTACTCTTTAAATTATGGTTAATGTCTGAAGTTTATATTTTTTTTTTGAATCCATACACTATCAACAAACAGCTCATGTTCTTTATGTTAATCTTTAAATTTCTTTAAAGGATTAGTTCAGGGGTCAAGCATGTTTATCTTATATGAAAGGGGACTTCAAAAGAAACAAAATGGTGAAGGAAGCATTCATAAATGTTACTCCATTAAGGAGATATTCAAATTTTAAGTTTGGTATAATTTTTGTCGAAACGAATGAAATCAGACTAGTTGTGATGTCACTGCCTCAGAATCCTCAAAGTCTTTAAGTATTTTAAAGAAAATTTATTTACGATTTAAATTTTTTTCACCATTTAAATCATTTTTCCTCAAACTTTCTTCAGCTTGTATATTATAAATACCCTTTCTAGATTCAGTTTTACTACTTTTCTGACATATCCCATGGTTTTAAGGCCACAAAATCACAGGACAAAATATGATAGAATACCTAAAGACTTTGAGGAATCTGAGGCAAAATCTGAGGCAATGACATCAGAACTAGTCTGATTTCAGTCATTTCTACACAAATGATACCAAACTTTAAACTTAAATATCTCCTTAACGGAATAAGATTTTTAAATGCTTTCTTCACCATTTTGTTTCTATTGAAGTTCTCTTTTATATAAGATAAACATGCTTGACCACTGAACTAATCCTTTAATTTAATTCATTTATCAAGCTCTTTTTCTAGTTGCTAATTTGGTATAAACTAATTTACATCAAAACTTTTACAATAAGAGCTAATTATTATAAGTAACTCAAACAGACCAATCTTTCAATGCTGTTGGTGTAAGATTTTGCTATTTTCAATTAAAATCAGAATTTTAAACTATTTATAGGTTATCATGCCTCTACTTGTTCACATAGAGGACGTGCATGGGTATGTCACATATCACTGTCTGCCAGGCAAGCTGGACGGCAAAAGAGTCTGTTTACGTTATTGGTAAATATAACCAGAAAAGCGCAATAGCACTCATATGTAGAATTGTTACTCACAGTGAAAAACTAAACATAAATAAAATGTTTTTCGTTCATAAAAAAAAAAAAAAAAAGTATTTTACAAGTTGAAATGGTTGTACAAATCGTCAAGGACAGAATAAGGAGTAACATTTACAGATCTCCAGCAGAAGAATGCAGACGGGCGAAATGGATAACTGCAGTGAAACGCAAAGATTGGACACCAAGTTCCACCAGTAGAATATGTAGCGAACATTTCAGATCAAGCGTGAGGTTTACTTCACACCCCATATGAATGAAATAATTTGCTATTTACTTTTCTAGGTACAACTTAAGACCGTTTCCCAGTGGGACAGAAATAAATTCCGGTTTATGTGGCCATCATTTGGAAACAGTGAACCATTGTACTCTCTTGTTCCTTTTCATTACCCCCCAATGATCAATTTTGTTACCCTATGAAAATATCCCTATAAATATAGTAATGAATATTAAGTTATGGTGGGCTTCTTGTAAAAGCACAGGCTTCTAAGCTCTGCCACCATTTTCTCATAAATTGTTATGTGTTTTCATTATAAATATTGTAATATATGCATGAAAATGGAAAATCAATCAATCAATCAAATCAATCAATAGCCAAAATGGAGGCCAATGATCAACTTATTTAGCCATTTAGGGCCTGTTATTTACGATAATTCATTCTCCCCAACAAAAACATTATCTCTTAATTCTCACCTTTGACAGTAGGTGTATTTCGTATTTGTACCAATGAATTGTGTGGAGAGAATATTTCCCTTGTGCGTGTCTTGATAAGATTTCACTGTGCAGTTTCTACTAAATTTGAGTGGCCCAAAGCAAATTAGCGAGCCTGGTAATTTGAGTTTGAATTGCACACTTATTGTCACCATGTTCACAAGGGAAACCAACCAAGGTGAAAGGGTATTACACCATTTTTTCTTAAATGGTTTTTTAATTTCAATGGACTATATTCAAAGGGCTGTGTTGCAGAGTATTCTATCTTTACTTTCCCAAAAGTCTTGAAAATTTAACTCACTAAGTTGGGAATATTTAACTGAAATTTTCCGTGGGATGTAATGGCAACTTTTTTTTCATTTCTTACCTTGATAAGTATCCTAAAGAAGCGCAGAAACTATTTTAGAAATGTCTTAACTATATATCACCTAGTACTTTTTTAGCACTTTCAACAATTGTATTCCCGTCACCCATCTCGCCACAAAATATTTATAAGCCTCTAAGCATTTATAGGCTTTCAAAGATTGTCCAGTGTATTATGACTGTATGCTAACAAGGTAGTTGTATATGTCATTATAAGCAAGGTCAGGATGGATTCGAAACTTCTTTTATCAGCTTGAACAAAGCTCCTGGCAAATTATAGGGATCCTGCACATCAATCATTAAACACTTAGCTATAGAGCGCTTTTTTTGTTGTTCATCAGATAGATGTTGCACGTACTTAGGTAAAGATTATGATCAGAAGAACTCGTCATTTTGATTTCACGTGTCACATGTGTAATAGTGGGTGTACGGTATAACACATGCAGGGTACTAGTTTTGCGAACGGATCCGTCATGTTCTGGGGACGTGTAAGAAATCATCTGAATGTGCTCAAAATAAATCAATACTTCTTAAAAATGATAGAATACAGAAGAAAGAACCACTAGGAAAAGGTGTATGATGTATAGATGTTGATTATTATAAAGAATCAAAAAAGTTGCACAAAAAAAAGGCAGTACACAATTTTCACGAAGTGTTCCAACGAGGTTTGTCCTCGATTGTAGGATAGAATGAAGCAAGACTGAAGTTGCCCACGTCCAAGACATAATAATTGGACTGCAAATTAACTACAATTATACACTTTATAATTAAATTGTGCAAGTTATTAACCTCTTCAAACTGCACTTACAGGGTATAAATCAACTAATTTTACGGTAGCTGGGATAAAGTCCATTTCATAGACAGCATAATAATTAGTATGGTTGATACTTGTATTAATTTGGCTAGTATGTATGGAAATAACACTATAACTGAGCTAGTTGGTCATATTATGAAATGATGTAGAAGTCATTAAAAATTGTCAGCTACTGCCATTAAGAACATTCAATGAAAAGGAATAACAATTAACTTTCTTTTAAAAATTGTTCCCAGTGTTTGGGGAATTTAAATACACAGCTTCAAATATTCCAATTTCTTCTGTTTGTTTGAGGAGGGCTTAACGGCATTACAACAGCAAGGGTCAAATTGTGCCTGAGATGGTTCCAAGGCGGGTAATGTGAATGTTGTCGACACGGGAGAGGGTGTGGATGGTGGGTTTGATATAAATAGTGGGCTGGATGACGTGGAGTTTGTTATCAATTTGGGAGTCCCATGAGGTTTGCCAGCGGTCACAAACAAGGGAAGCAATAAGCGGTTTGATGTCAGAGAGGGTTTTGGGAAAGGGGGGTTGGGGGCAAGATTAGCGGCTGCATCAGCTCTGTCATTGCCAGGGATGCCAACATGGCTGGGTATCCAGAAGACAAGAATACTCTTCCTGCAGAGGGGGGTGTGGAGCACGTTTTACGGAGGAGGTAGGATGTGGGGTTATCCCATTAAGATTGAGTAAAGAAGTAAGGACCGCCTTGGAGTCGGAGAAGATGGCAAAGTAGCTGAGCAGGAAGTACTTAATAAAGTTAAGGGCAAGGAGTATGGCCTTGGCCTCTGCTGAGAAGATGGATGAGTAGTCGGAAAGCCTGCTGAGGGTGATGTCTTGGATGACGGCAGCAGCAGCTGTCTTGTCATTTTCCTTGGAGCCATCAGTATAGATGGAGGTGTAGTTGGTCTTTGATTTGGTTGTGGAGGTTGATGAAGATGTAAGGGTGGGTTTGGGTTTTGTGATGAGTGGAAAGGCCAAGGTGGAGAGCAGGGAGGTGGCCCAGAGAGGAAATGTTGGCCAGGATAAGGTGCCAAGCAAGAGTGGAGGGCTTGATGCCAAGCTGGAGGAGGTCTGGTTTGATGCATAAGCTGAAGGGAGGGGATAGAGTTTTAGCCCTATCAAAGAAGGTGGAGAAATTGGGGTGCCTAATGAGGTTGTTTTTCTTTCATAAGAAAGAGAACAATTCTAGAAACAATTTAGTACAAAAATCATGTTGATATGTTATTCCTACCAAGACTCAATATTCAAATTTTAAGGTTCACAAAAAATGCCAATAAACGAATAGTAAACGGCTCAGTATGACATCACAGCAAGACATTCTCCCACAAAGTTGTATTTCATAGAAATATGTCATCCTTTTTTATTAGCAAAACCTGCTAGAAAAATTATTTGATGAAAGTTAGGTATTTATATACATTGCCAAATATACCCTACTTTAATAACTTTCATACAGAAACAACCATTTAACATCCAAAGAAATACATACACCTTTGCAATGAAATTGCCTCTATGACATCATCAAACACAAATTCATCATACTGCACAAGAACTTTAAAATGCAATAGGGAAATCTTTAAAAATCCATATTTCCTGAATGGAATATGATATCAACCGGATTATTGTACCAAATTGGCTGTAAAAGTATGCTCTTTCAAATACAATTTTACCACACAAAAAAACAACATGGGATTATTCCTTTAACATACAGTTTATAGCTCCAGTTAGTAGCTTTAGTTAATAGCTCCAGATAATAGCTCCAGTTTGTAGCTTCAGTTAATAGGCTCCATGATAACAGAAGTCTAAGGGGGTAATCTCAGCACATTCCTACATGACTGATAAATTTCATGGGAATTCACATGAAGTCTTGTTTCTGAGGATTGATAGCATTTACCTGCATCAGTCTGTCTGAGGACAGAATGAATCTCATATCATACATTCTTCCATTAATAGTAATGCCTAGTAGCATGGAATGCTCTAGTACCAGAATCATTAGCACCATTGGCATTATATACAATGCGTTGTCAGGTTCCTAGTTTTTCCAGAGGGGTGCTCCACCCTGCCCATATTTTCCTGCCCTGCCCCTACTTTCCTCCCCTTGCCGCTATTTTTCTCCTGCCCTGCCCCTATTTTCCTCTGCCCTGCTCCTATTTTCCTCCATCCTACCCCTATTTTTCTCCGTTTTACCCATTTTTTCAGACAACATCTACATTTTTTCCAGAAATTTTGCTTTGATAATTGCTTCACCTTGATACTCCTCAATACAAAAAGATGCATACACGACTTAAAATTTCTGGTGTCCTCTCTAATTTATGTTTGAAGTACCCCCAAATTCATGCATGCTGACTGGCCCTCGCTACTACCTTGTAAATGCCCCTTTCTGTTCTTGCCCACCATGCCCCTTCATGGTTCAAGCTAGAGCTTTGGGTGGCATATAAAGGTGGTATCACTAGTTACAGTGTGAGTGCTACATATCCCAGTAAAATCTTACATCACAGCAATGAGCCAATGAAACAAAGTCACTGTATACCCCATTTGCAATGATGACATCTCTCATGAATTAGGATGGGGGAGGGGAAAGGGGAGCAAAGGGGCACTTGCCGGCTGACTTTTTTCTCCAAATTTGTATCTTGTGTGTGGTGATTTTTATATAGTAGTGTAATTCACCACCCCACTTTTGACTTTGCCGCCCCCTCCACCCTATACTTTTGGTAGCCAAATCCCACCTATGCATTTACTGATCTGAATGGTAGACTTTAGTATTAGTGACATCATCAGTTAATGGTGACATTTCTGGTCATGTCATACATGGTAACATCATGGTGCCAAAAAATATGAGTCACCAAAGCTACACAGACTCCAAACAACTTAACATTATTTCAAATGATTCCCCCTCCCCTATACTTTTCTTAAACAAATCCCACCTATGCATTTACTGATTTGAATGGTAGCCTTTAGTATTAGTGACATCATCAGTTAATGGTGACATTTCTGGTGACATCATACATGGTAACATCATGGTGCCAGGACTATGGGTCACCATAGCTACACAGACTCCAAACAACTTAACATTATTTCAAATAAATCATCTTCACCCACCTGTCTATTGAAAAATAAAATATGTCATCGCTTGAATTTCCAAAGTTGGACAAAGTTCATGCATTAAAATTAAGAAAAGTAATTTGACTATGGTCAAGTACGCTTATCAGCACAGTGAGATCAAACTACCATACCTGCAACTGAGAGCTAGCTTGATGATAGCAAGTGCACTTATCCACTACATGGGCATACAAGGCCAACCAAAGTACGAACTTATGCCAAACTTCAAATGTCTTGCAGATAATAATTGAGTGTAACACAATAAAGTATGACGTATGTACATCATCTAAAATAACACAGCACAATGAGTAATCTGTTTGTTGTGCATGGCGATATATATGCTCTCAAAGACATTACATTTGAAGATCATTGCTACTAATTTTTTAAGACAATTATGCCATCAGAACCCAGAAATTTAAAAGTAATTTGATTCCATCATTATATTCAACGTTTACAACAATATCATATTCATCTCAGGTACCAAAAAAACAGAAAATAAGTACAAAGGACAAGAGATTATTTGTTTTAAATCTAAGTCGGTAAAGGCATGGATAACTTTAAATTCTTTACCAAAAAAAAAAAAAAAAAAGACCTGAGAAGGACTTTTGACCATGATAACGATGTCTTGTCTTAAAGAAAATTGCTTGAACCCCCACCGGTAATTTTGCTACATACTAGTTACATTACTTCCGTGGCGGTAATCAATTTATTGGCTTGTAAATGTACAAAAATTTCAACCAATCAAAAGCATATCCTGTCCATGTTAACACGTCACCTGACCTAGATTTAACTATAAATTCAAAGCTATAATAGATTACGAGACATGTCTGATCAAAAAAAGTAATTTTATTTTGTTAAAAGCAATATCTGAGTTTGCGCAATATAGCAAATTCTCTCAATTTCTTCAAACCTGCTGTATAATAGCAAAATAAATTATGGTTTATGGTTTAAATTAGAATATCAATAAGTTCACAGGACAGCTATTGTTGGTATCACCAACTGGTTATTAATAGGAGTGTCTACCATATTTATATAGTACTGTATTGGCACAATATATTATCGTTTTTTTTTTAGAATAATGGTTTTGAAATGGTCAAATCATCACAAGTTTAAGATGGGTGTGATATAAGCTGGTGGGTGTAGAAACAAAAATTGAAGATATCATTTTTCCGTTTTCAAAGTGAATATCCATACAAGTGAATATCCAAACAAGTGAATATCCAAACAACGAGTGAAAACTGATGCTCAGTTAAGGGTACCTAGCCATTTGATAATCTTTACGTACTATTCTGCCTTTGGTTTTTCTTCAAAACTCAAAAGCCCTGAAAAATGATAGCTTTCATGCTGCAATTGGTCGTTCCATAGAATAGAATGACGGGTACAAATTATTCATAGCATAATAAACAAATCTTGATTACCCTCACAGGAATTTTAGCTTGCAGCACGCTTGCGACACTTAACAATTTTGAGCTTGCACAAGTGTGCTGCAAACTTTCGCAAACATGCTGCAAGCTTGCAACAAGCATGCTACAAGCTTGCAACAAGCATGCTACAAGTTAGTATTTGGAACAAATAATAGCTTGCCAGCTAACTTGCAAGCTTGCACAAGCTAACATTAGCTTGCACAAGCCAGCATAAAATAATTGTTAGCTTGTGCAAGCTTGCAAAGTTTTGCTAGCTTGCACAAGCTTGCAGATAGATTTTGCTACCTTGCGCAAGCTAACAATTTTTAGCTTGCGCAAGCTTGCAACAAGCATGCTACAAGTTAGTATTTGGAACAAATAATAGCTTGCCAGCTAATTCGCAAGCTTGCACAAGCTAACATTAGCTTTCACAAGCTAGCATAAAATAGTTGTTAGCTTGTGCAAGCTTGCAAACTTTTGCTAGCTTGCGCAAGCTAATTTGTTCCAAATACAAGCTTGCAGCACGCTTGCTGCAAGCTTGCTGCTTGCTTGCTTGTCGCAAGTGTGCTGCAAGCTTGCTGCAAGCTTGCTGCAAGCTTACATTTCTGTAAGGGTAGTGTGAACTTCAGATGGATCTGTACATAGGCAGAATTTGGGGGGGATCTCTAAATTGATATCTTTTGTATGGTGACAAATTGTTGTATCCTAGCATATATTTTCTCCCCACTTTTGACTGCCCCCTCCCCATTCACTTCTGATGTGCAAATCTGCCTATGGATCTGTAAAAAAAAAAATATATGCATGTAGCTTTCATAACACATACAAGGATATGTACATTGTTGATCAAAAATTTGTAGCCCAAAATAGTAAATGCCAAATTTAAGGTCATTTAATACGTTTTATACTGGTCTCATATCATTGGTGAAGGCAGATTTGTGCTATTGTTTTAATATGTGTAAGCATAGCATTTGGCAAGCATGTTCAGAATGCAGTTATTCTTAAAACCTAATCACTGCCTCAAAATAAACTGTCTGTCATTCAGTTGGATTGGATGTATGTTAAGTATATTTCTTCCTTAATTTTAGGGGGCAATATTACTGACACTATTTATTCCACACTAGAATTAGATCTAAATTAAAACTATTTAATGGAAATTGCGATTTGCTCGTTTTGTACCTGTAAAGTTTTGCACCATGATAGCATAGGACACCTCATAGGTACAGTACTTCACATTTGTGTTTTTATTTTGTTTGTTTTTTCTCAGGAAATATTAACTGCCAGGCTGATTGGGTTAGAAATGATTCAGTACATACATAAAGCAGCATTATTGAATTTTGTCTTACTTCTTTTGAATTTACAAAGTAAGGTATGGCACAGTTAAAATTCCAAATTTGGGATTATTTTGAATATAAACGAGACTCTTGTTGTAACAGCTTTTATTTTTAAAATAGATTTCTATTGTCAAAATGGACTGGAATAAATCCTTCACTTTACCATTTTACTCCGTTTTTGGTACGTAAAATACTCTGTACCAGAATAGCTACCAAAAAAAGAGTATAATGGTAATGTGAACTTATTCCAGTTCATTTTAACAATAGAAAGCCATTTTGAAAATAGAAGCTGTTATTAGTTGTGATGTCATAGCCTCAGATTCCTCAGTCTTTATGTATTCTATTATAGTAGTAAATCTGAATCTAGGAACGGTATTTATAATATACCACCTGAAGAAAGTTTGGGAAAAATAATTTAGGTAGTGAAAAAATTAAATAAACTTTCTTTAAAACACATTAACAATTGTTATGAATGTGAGGATGAGGACACCAACTTTCTATAGTAGACTTACTACACCAGTCATTTCTACACAGATATGAAAAGAGCTTTAAACTGAATATCTCCTTAACGGAATAAGATTTGAGAACGCTTTCTTCACCATTTTGTTTCTTTTGGAGTCCTCGCTCATAAACGATGGACATGCTTGACCACTGAACTAATTCTTACTAATTCTTTAATTAGAATCGTTTGGGCTTGTAACCAATATACAAGCATAACTATGAAAATTGTTACCAAAATTTATACTAAAATATTCACCAGGGCTACTCATATTGCCACACTTAATGTCTTGCACAGTATACAGGTTTCATGGACTAAAAAATCCCAGAGTTACAGATATAAATGTGCACCTAAATATGTACATAAAACTACACAAAACTTTTATTTTCTCCTAGACTTTCTTTGATGGTGCAAATACCTTCACGAATCACTACCAAGCGTGAACCGCACTGTCAGAAGGATAAGGTACAGTTCACAATCACAAGTAAGCTTTATGAATGCAAGGAATGATGCCAGACATTTGGTGGAATGTGACAAGCGAACTAATGTGGGGCAACATTCTTGTCACATTGAATATTGTTCTACATTGCAGAACTTGAACATGAAAACATAGCAAAAAAGTTCAGCACAAAATATAATCCGGTGACCTATTACTACCTCCATTGTTTGTCTCGTCTCAAGAAGTACTGTAAAGGATGGGTTTTGATTGAATTTGGCATATACTGTAGCTGTGTGGTTTCAGTTTCATTGAATAAAATATATACAGCAAATTGTTTTTGTTTGTTTGTTTGATGAGAGTTTAACGGCACCACAACAGCAAGGGTCAAATTGTGCCTGAGAGGTTAGATCATTTCAGAGGTAGGAAGGAGAGTAAACAGGGAGAGATTGAGAGAAACACGAGAAATAAAAGCCAGAAAGCTGGAATCTAGAGAGGAGGTGTATAGGTGAAAAAAAATGTACAGAGAGAGGGAGGAGGTAGGGAGGGGGTAAATATGGTTGTAGAGGAAGCATGATGAAGGAAGGAGATAATTTTATCCGCAGGGTTTTTTTGGGGGGAAGAGTTTGGCTACCGACTTGTGGGCAGCGAGGAAAGCTCTGGGAAGGTTGTACAGGGGGCAAGCAGGAAGAATGTGATGGACTGTGAGGGTGCAATGGTAATTGTTGCAGAGGAGTGGGGGCAGTAAGGAGGTGGGAGTGAGTGAGGTGGGTGTGACCTATTCTAAGGCGGGTAATGTGGACATTGTGGACACGGGATAGGTTGTGAGTGGTGGGTTTGATCAGAATAGTGGGCTGGATGACGTGGAGTTTGTTATCAATTTGGGAATCCCATAAAGTTTGTCAGCGGCAGCAAATTGTATTACTATGAAAGCAGAAATTGGGTGTGGGGGGAGGGGGCATGGGGGCGGGGAGTTTCCGAGGGAGATATGTTGAAACTTTCCAATGGATTGATGGAATAACAGAAGATCACATCAATGGAGTTTTGGTATCAAAAAATCAAAATGTAGTTTTGGGAATGAAAGGTAAATGGTGGAGTGTGAATCTTCCTTAAAATGAACTCAAAACAATGAATGTTTAGCCTGCAAAAAATGAAAACAATGGCGTGACCTAACTTTTGACCAATTTCTTCGAATCGTAGAGTACTTATGCTTCACATACTTTAACAATTGTACTGAATGCGCCCCGGAAATGTATAACTAATGTATTAACTATGTAGTTCATGAGCCAGACTTGCATTCCATTCCCTTCCGTATGTAACTTCATTTGATCTTGGCTGGGTGCTTAATCATGCCTAATTTATAATGTAGGAATCAGCAACATATAGGCTAATGAGTTCCATATAAATGGCATGCTCCCTCAAATATAATGGGATTTTGATATGCATGTTGACAGGTAACGAGGCCGATGATACATGACAAGCATTCATGTTCCTCATTTATGTTGCACCTTATTTACGTTCAAAGTCTG